>JAMQMW010001203.1:0-21452 GCA_024115155.1 Thelonectria blattea
ATTTCGTGGCTTTCTCAGAGTCCGTTGTCGGGTTAGAAGGAATTCGTTCCTGAGACGTCCGCGCAATGCAGTCAGCCCGTCATGTCAGTCAGTCAGCGCCTTGTCAAGTCAGACGGGAAACGAGTCAATCGCTGGCATGTCCATGTTCTCCTCGAGCAACCTCGAATTGTCTCTCCTTCACGAACCACTCACTCACCGTTACCTGCAACCAACCAACCTGCATAGCCGATCTCACACATGTCCGACTCTGCGCGCGAGGTTACAATCTTGGATGCTAGCTGGTGACATTCACACCTACTCCGCTTCTCCCGTCCGTGGCATCCATCGAACAAACAAACTTGCCACGACCAACACGACGCAACCCTTTTCTTCTCTCAATCGCCAGGGGAACATGAGGTTAATTGTTTAGCCTCCCCGCTAACTTGATTATGTACGAACGAAGACCCCGTCCCGAGACAGCTCAAAGACCGTGCCGATCCCTCCCATTCAGCTCGTTGCGCGAACCGTCATCGCCGATAGATAGAGACGCGCACTAAAGTCAGGGGGAACATAGTTACGGAGCCTTATTCAAACTGACATCTGTCCACCAAGACGATGAGGTGGCCTTCTTCAATAAATCCAAAAACGGCCACAATTCACTGTGGGAACGAAAAACCCCCCATCCAGCCCACCAGTTCTCTCCACTGATGGAATCCGCCCAGCCTCAACTTCCGCGTATATCGGACAGGTGTTCGTCCAAAGATCTGATAAATCCTGCAACCCTCACGAGATGCCGCGCGTGTCATCAGCCGCACCACCACTTCAACTTTCACTGCCTTCCAGAACACAACCCAAATACAGCTGAACCTAGATTTCGATTCAAGGCAAATGCCTGCTATCTAATTTTCTCCTCCTAAAAAGCAGAAAGCTTTCCAAACAAAACCCCTCCGCCAAAATGTCCCCCCCTTCCACCCCAGGATATGCGTGTACATGATACCGTTTCAAAAACTCCCCCAAGACGTGAGATTTTTTGAGTAAACCAAAAACAAAAAGCGCACAAAATTGGCCAACCGATGCCCAACCTTGCCAATGGCCCTTTCCACCTCCTCCTCCCCCCGTTTCCATGCAAACACAACAAAAAGCACACAACGCACTGCGCCAAGACTTTCCGAGGTCCAGGTAAAATGAGCATGTCCCAAATTCCAGACGGGGTATAATAAAAAAGAAAACAGGGCTAAAATAACTTGAAAAACGATGCGGAAGGGGTTTCGACTCATGCCAAACACAAGCTGAGCCTTGGTATTAAACGAGCGGTAGGTAAATGTCGGGAGATGGCATTAGGAGTCGTAGCGTCGAGAGAGGTGAGTTGATTAGAGTAATGGTATGTTTATTCGTTACATCATAAGGAGGCGAGTGCTGCGCTTGTTCATGCGCGGCATGGGGCCGCCGGGGCCGCCGCCGTGTCGGGAGCTGGCCCCGGAAGATCCGTACGGAGCTCGGAGTCCCAGCCCGGCAGGGGGGGGACCTCGTTGGCTCGGCGCGGGTCGAGTGGGCAGGCCACCCATACCGTGCGAGGGTCGACGGCCCGGAGCGGGAGGCGCGAGGGAGGCGGGAACGCCACGAGAGGACTGAGGAGGTCCGGGCGGCTTCATAAAGGGATGCGACTCGGCCGCCTGGTCGTTGCCGTTGTTGTTGTTGCCGGCCAGCCATGGCTGCTGCACGCGTCGCCAGGCGTCCCGCTCGCAGTACGATCGACCCTCCACCTCGAAATAACCCCCTGAGAGGGACTGCCCACAGTCGAGACACCGGAAGCACCCGACGTGGTACTTGATCTGGAACTCGTCCTGGAGGTACTGGCCCTCGATGCCCTTCTGGCAGCTGCCGCACAGGCTGCCGTTGAGCTTGTGGTAGTGCTGCTCGCAGTAGGGCTTGTCGTTGAGCACGTAGAACTCGGCCGAGCTGAAGGGCTCCGAGCAAGTGGTGCACACGAAGCACGCCTTGTGGTACTTGCCCGTCAATCGTCCGTCCGCCGAGGAGATGCTCTTGCCCGTAATGGCCTGCCTGCAGGCCTTGCAGTCGCCCCGGTAGGCGGCTCGGTCCCGAGAGCCCTTTCGGGGTGTGCGGGATTGAGGAGAGGGAGTGCCGCGGTGGCGGCCGGATTGAACGGCGGGGTCTTGAGCGTGGTGGTCCCGGGGAGAGGTGCCGTAGGGTGTGCTGGGCGGCTCGAATCGACGAGCGCTCTGGATGGCCGGGTCGACTCGCTCCGCGGGGGCGATTTCCAGGGGGGAGAGGGTACGCTGAGGAGGTCGTACCGAGGAGTCGATTCGCAGGTCCTTGGGCCGCAAGCTCTCGGGCACGGCATCGATCTTCTTGGTGGAAGAGTCGGACGGTTGACGGCGAGCTTGAGACCTCGCAGGGCTCGTTCGCGAGCTCGCGTTGCTGGGGTGGCTAAAGGTAGAGTAACCTGAAGACGTCGAGTCGGAGGGGGTGTGGTAGGGGTTCTTGACGCCAAACTCGGCGGCAAGATCGACGGACCCAGAGTTCTTCTTCTGAGGCTGGAGCAGGCTCGTCCTCGGTGGAGGACGTCTCGACGTGTCCGGGCCCATGGACGGCCTCGACTTGTGACCCTTGGAGCTGCCAGGTCGGCTGCCAGACCTGCTCCCTGAGCGGCTGCCCGATCTGCTGCGGCTGTGGTTGTGGCCGTTGCTACGGATATGGCTATGGCTGTGATCCGGTCGCGGGCCCGGAGCGGATGGTGTTCGTGGAGGTGGCGCGGCTTGTGGCTGGAAGGACGTCGGGAACGTCTCGGAGCGGCTGATGAGGAGAGGTCTAGGCTTCAGATCGCTGTCGCCGGATGGCGGCCCGAATCCTTCATAATCGTTTCTTGATGGGATAGTTGGGCTTGGTGGTGGAAGATGGTTGCTGCCATGGCTAGTGCTGCGGGTGCTGGTGGGAATTTGAATAGGTGCCGTCACTGATCTCTTGGGCGCCATAGGATCTCGAGGCGCACTCAGGAAGTCGACGGGCTTATCGAAGGACGGACTCCGATTGGGAAATGACGGCGACGAGGGACTTCGAGTGGTATCAAAGGGACCCGGGGCTATCGTATCCATGCGCTTCAAGAGGCTCGTGTTAACGGGGCTCACCGAGAGGTTGTCCGGCTCGGGTCCATGCTTCCTCTCGCCGAAGCCACCAAAGGCGCCAGGCCGCTCGACTGGGCGTGGTGAGGGAATCAGGTCATCTTCCAGCGCCGGCGACGAGATAAAGAAGTCGTCGGTTTGGTGAGGTGATAGGTGAATGTCTCCCGAGAGACTGTTGGGCGTCAACTGACCCTGGTGCGTCCATGGGTCGTCTGCATTTCGTGTTAGTGACTTATCGGCGGCAACTTTCTGGGGGAGACTAACTTGCGGCTTTGATGTCGACGGCGGGCGGTATTCGGCTGTACTTTTCCGTTTGCTTAGACGCATTGTACGGCGCGTAGACCTCGACTTCTTCTGGAGGTGGTGATACTGCGTGGTGGTTAGCTGGGCGAAGCCAAAGAGGGTCCAAGGAACCATGGGCTCACGTTCTGCTTTTGGCCCGGTGCAAATGTGCTCTCCCATAAAGGAGATCTCGACCTGCTGGCTGCATGACGAGCACTTGACCGTGGGCAAGAACATGGACTCGCGCATTGTGGCGGTGGCAGCGAATTGCGGCTGGTGTAGTTGGGGAGGCGCTGCGGGCTCTTTTCTACAGCAGCATTGGAGACTCGGATGGGGGTTGGTAGCGGAGAGAGAGAAAAGAGCGGTGGGCGAGGAGAGAGAGGAGAAGGCTGGCGAAGGCTTGTTTCGTCCCCAAGGCTCCGCGCTTCTCCGGTGTCCCTGGGGTTCGGCTGGGGTTGAGAAAGATGGGAAACTGGCGATGAGTTTCGAAACTCGGAAAGGGCGGCGGTACGAAATAGTGGGAGAGGAGAGAAAAAGGCGTGTTTGTTGTTGTGGTGGTGGTGGTTGTGGTTGTTATCACCCTGAGCTGAGCTCGGCTCAAGCTAGACAAGTTCGAAGAGAGGTAAGCGCCGAGGGGGGGAGTTGAGGCAAGTTAGCAGGTTATTAAGTAAAATGGGAAAGTCACTGCCTCGTTGCCGCCTGCCAAAGAAGAACAGCACAGCCAAAGAAAGGGAAGGAAGGAAAGAAAAAAAAAACCTTCCAATCGATGTCAAGGCGTTTGCATGCGACAACGAACAGATGCAAGCAAGCGCTCAACCCCCTTCACTGGCAGTCGCAGACAACAGAGAAACAGAGACGAGACAAGTTCCGCGTTGGAAGAAGCGCCGGCCGGGAAGCCCATCGAAGTGCGTCTCGGAGTGTGGAGGGCCGACGAGCCTGGCTGGGTCTGAATGGAGGCGAGTTGCTTTTCGACCAGGGTTAAAAAAGGTCATGCCAAAAGAGACTCTCTCTCCTCTCGCTGCTACGTCGCCATGGCATCCCTGCTCCGAGCACCCCTGGCTTCAACGACTGGTTC
Organism: Thelonectria blattea; assembly: GCA_024115155.1. NCBI lineage: Eukaryota > Fungi > Ascomycota > Sordariomycetes > Hypocreales > Nectriaceae > Thelonectria > Thelonectria blattea. The sequence goes on from JAMQMW010001203.1 coordinate 4,477, forward strand.
TGCGGTGGCCGCGGTGGTTGTGCTTGTTTGCTTCAGGCCTCTGTCAAAGCAGCCCAGGGCTATTCTTGGTGCATTTTCTTTTCTTTCCTTTCACTGCTTGTGGGCTTTCTTTGGAAATACTCAGTCTTGTCCTACGGGATCGCTGCCCACGAGGACTTCTGAGACAACGGGGAAGCCTGACTCCCGCATTCCACTTGTTTTCCTTTGTTTTTCGACTTTCTCTTCTCACGTGAAAGAATGTTTCGTTGGATTCGCCGCTTAATTAATTATCGGGCCCTGGGCTGCTTAATTATTCTTTTGGAGGAGGGGGGCCTGTCACAACCAACTTTCTTCCTTCCTTCCTTCCACCAAACCCTCGGATCATCGGTTCACCACCACTTTTCTCTTGCGGTAATATACCAAACCCATGTCTTCTTTCGCTGCCCGTCACCAAATCGACCGCCTCGCCCTTGATCTGGATGTTAATTACTGACCCAATTCCCCCCCGTCTGGTCCTCCTCCCCCCCTGATGGCTGATGGACGGATGCACGACAGGCGAATATTGGCTCGAATTAAGCAATTCATCAACCCATCAATTGTCTCAGCCAATCCCCATCGTCACCCGCACATTGGATGCACTTGTTGTTGACTCAGAGACGCTCACTGGTCAGCAACCACTTTGGACTCATATCAAAGCTGCATCATCAACTCTTGTGCACGGCCTCGGGTACCTTGCAGGCGCGTGGGGAGCCCATTGTCAATCTTGTCCCTCGTGGTGAGGCCTTGCAGCCAGTGACGATGGACCGTTCAAGCCTCCAAGGGTTCTTACGAACCGCTAAACCGCTCCGAGGCGTGCGCCGGCCGAAATGGGAGACGGCTTCATTAAACGCCCCCGGGCCATTTATTGCCCTCGCGGAATGGCGTGAATGAAAAGGAACATGGGGGCGGCTGCCGTGGGGAACGACAACCTGTCAAGTCGTGGGATATTATTGATTGTGATTGCTGCCATTTCATCAATGACATTCATGAAGATTGAGGGAATAATCTATCTCTGCGCCAACCCAAGCCAATGATTTGCGGCTCACGACCACCACCATTCCTCTTATCCACGGTCAGCTTTCATCCGTCATCTTTATCCGTCAGCTTTCACCCAGGGCACAATTAATCTCTCCATGCGGCTCGCCTCGACTCTGCTGATTGGCGAGCTTCCCCCCTCTGTTGTTGACGCGAGGCTGCGAGCTGCCCTTTTCAGCCGTCCGTCCTCATCCCAAGGCCCATCTTCATCTCTTTTGGCTCCAAGATCCGTCCTCTCTCGTGATGCTCCGGAGGATGCGGGTGATGCAAGAAGGCCCCCGGGCCATATTTGAATTTCGACCTTTGTCCACTCACCGCTTCGGAATCCGCTCAATGGGACAAAGTGTCTCTCGGCACTTGACAAGGTTTTTGTCCTTGTCTTTGCCTTGTCCGTCTTTCCATGGGAATAACTCCACAAAGGGGGCCTTCAAGTTTCCACCGTCTCAGGTACCGACGGCAGAGCGACCAAGAAGCACAACCCCATCCATCTCCATTCTTCACATGACGGTAGAAATCGATAACTCGCCGCCCCAAAGATGCGCCACGCGGAGGCTGCGGGACTCTTCTTCATTGACCTCCACTGCAAATTACACGTATCCGAAGAGCGAACAGTCCCCCTTTTGACCAGCACGACTCGTCGAAGCCGCTTCCATTGCTTCCACGACCTTGATGGAAGGCCACAAGCTTCGCCGGCTAGGCAACGGCGCGAGTGCTAATGGTGAAGCTTCATCTCGATGTGGTCTGCTCTCGCCAAGAGCTACCCCGGTCTCCGAGGGGACCACCCAGTGAGCATCCCCCGTGAACGATGGATGGCATGCTTGCGGGCAGCCTGGGGGAGATGTCGTAGCCCGGTGCCATCCGTACCGGATTTTGCTCTCTTTTAAGCAGCATTTATGCCCATCCATGATGGTGCTACACTGCTGCGCCGTGAGAAACGCCGACAATGCCACCTCCCGCCTTCATTAGCATTATTCTTAACCCCCGGGTTTTCCCTCCCCAGTGGCATGTTTCCGCCAAGCGAAATCGTAATCTCGCGAGTCGACTGTCCTGAGAAATTGACAACTTACCGTAGACGCTCGAGCCGCGCTGGAAAATACGAAAAAAAGCCCAACAGGAAAGGACGCCAAAGTAGCTTCGCGTGCTAAAGACAATCCAAACGCGTCGGGCAACCAGTGGCGCACGTCATCCGGCCTCAAACCGCTCAGGGGGCGAGGGCACACGATCTCTGGCTGGTGGTTTCACGTGGACCTGGCTTCGTTTTGGTGGGTGTGATCGCCAATCGGCTATCTCACGCATGATCAAGTCTTGAAGGATGTCGTCAGCTTGGTGAGCCACATTCTCGAGGCGTCTGGGGATGACCACGGCAATTAATAAGTGAAGTCCTCCGAGTGCCAGGGGAGCTGACGCTCAAAACACCCAGAGAGAAGTGCTCAAGTGACAGGTGATGGCGCGTTGGTCGTTATCAACCCCTCTTCCTTGGCGGTGGCTTGTGATAGGGGTTGCCCGTTGATCGACGACTATGTTTCGGGTGCAACCCTTCGGCCAAGAGGAAACCAATCTGTAACTGTTTCGTGAGTTTCGAAGGACAGATTTCAATCATCGATCCCGATAGGACCACGTCATTCCATCGATGTCGCACGCAGTCAACCTCGTAACCCAGGCAATATGTAAAGACATTCCGCTCCGTTCGACTCCAGGGTAGGCCAGAGACCCCGCCATCTCCGCCGAATTTCGGTGGTCACCTCCGGAGGGGTCCGACCCGGTGTCGGTGAAGCGGCGGTGAAGTGGCAACCCTCCTCGGAGACGGACAAATGCTGCAGCCTCAAGACGCTTGGAAAAGCGGAGAGCCTGATGTTACCTTGGCAGAACCAGAGAACACGCATCGCGATTCAGTTGGCTGTCCAGCCGCTGCATCCGTTCAGGCAATTTCGACTTTGGCGCTCACCGAAGTTGGGAGTCAGACTGGAACTCGGTGCGGCGGCGAGGAAAGGACAACGACTGGAAGGCAACTGCACTAGTTTCCGACATGAATGCATGCAGCCCAGGTTTCACCCGCGTCCCCGTCACTGCACGAATAGTCATTGGGATCATCGGCGCCAGCAAAAGGACTATGTATGCAATGCGACGGAAGCGAGGAGGTGCATCAAAGCGTGCATGTCGTCGCAATCCTGGCAAAGACTACCAGTACTGGCCCTTATCCCAGATGAGAACCGAGGTGAGGGCTTTGTTTGGCGAATGATCCAACAAGGCAACTTGCGCAACGATCAAACAAAAGTCGACAGCGGGATTGGAAACCTGAGCGAGAGCGGACCTATGCCAAAAATTAGTAAGAGGAAGAGGACACATCTGTCTCTTCGCACAAGACCTCTTGCCCCTCCAGGCAACCATCTTGGTGGCTCGGTTTTGAAGACTTGCCGTCCCGCAGTCTGCCGAAGTACCGGAATGTCTTGGATTGTCCAAGGCGACGACTGATTCCGACCGAGGCTTCAAAAGCGCCAATCACGCGGTTGGCGACCATTTTTCTGCATCTTTTTGGTGGCGCGAATCCTTTAGACCCGCGTTCCTTTGGCACGAGCTAGCGAAGGGACTGAAGTTGTTGGGATCATGCCAGGGGTGCAGAGGGCTCAGGCCACGAGTTCGGGGCAAAGTTGTGACGGATCATGGCCGATAAGAGGAGCCGACCGATGTCTGCCGGAGGGGTCGAGTTTCGGAGGCCGATGGACGACGAGAGGGAGTTGGCGGCGATAAGCTCCAATGGCTGGAGAAGTAGTTGTTTATCGCGAAGTGAGGGGTTCTGAGATAAGAACTATCGTCGGGAGTTGGTGGTGGTTGTTCAACTTTGTCTTGTCTGTACGAATATGCGTAGTGTCAACTCGAGATGATTGCTCTCAACAGCTTCGTTGGCTTCTCTGGCTTTCAATGGATCCAAATTCGCTCCACCTGTACCAACTTATCATCCACCACCCTCCGCTGCTTCCGAATCAGACCATGAGGTGCCATTGGACCATTGGACCATTGACAATGTTGGAGGCTTTGTCGCGCCTTCCGTCAGCTCCAATTCCGCAAACCCGCATTCCCCTAAGCTCAGTACAGCACAGCCAGAAAACACTGCCGTACCGCTCCTTCCCTCCTTCCCCACCAAACCACATAGCGCCGCGTCCTCCAGTCTTGCTCCTTCCTTCACCGCCCGCTCGTGTTCGTTCCTGCCGCCGTATTTGAACCCCATCGTGTCCCTCCAGTTTCTTGATTCCCTTCTCTTGCTCCAACCCACTACACAAACCAAAACAAATCTCTTCAAGTCCAGCTTCGCAGCTTAACCTTTTATCCCCCCCTTTCAGTCAGTTTCGTAACTACTGGTCTTACCCTCGACCCCGCCAAACACCAAAACACCACCCCGCCGAAATTATCTTATCAGAAAGATCGAGGCCTTGATCTCGATCACTACAGTCGTCAAGACGTTTTCCAATCTCCTCAACTCGTATGTGCCTCGATTTGCCCTTTGATCATGATGAACACTGCTAACCTCCCTCCAGGACTCACCACCCGTTCGCAGGAGCCCGCTGCTCAGCCGACGACGGAGGCTCAGCGGACTCGACCTTTGAACAGTAAAGGTCGCAAACCACAGAACCCGTAACTACAACCAAACAACCAACTTCCACGCCAATTTCAGTCATCATGGCTCCTCACGCGGAAGTCGGCTCTACGGGCTCCTCGAACGGGGCGGTTCACACCAACGGCAGAGGCTCCACGGCTTCCAAGGACCTCTTCACCGTCAACTCACCCAATGTCACTTACACCGAGTCGGAGATTCGATCCAAGTACACCTATCGCACCACCAAGGTCGAGACCAATGCCGAGGGACAGTACGTCGCTACTCCCCAGGAGACCCTCTACGACTTCAAGGTCGACCGCAAGGTCCCCCGAGTCGGTATGATGTTGGTCGGCTGGGGTGGTAACAACGGTACCACTGTCACCGCCGGTATCCTCGCCAATCGCCGTAACCTCACCTGGGAGACCAAGGAAACCCACCAGGAGGCCAACTACTACGGCTCTGTTGTCATGGGCTCGACCCTCAAGCTCGGTACTGATGCCAAGACTCACCGAGAGGTCAACATTCCCTTCCACAACATCCTGCCCATGGTCCACCCCAATGACCTCGTCATTGGCGGCTGGGACATTAGCGGATACAACTTGGCCAAGGCCATGGACCGCGCCAAGGTCCTCGAGCCCGCTCTCAAGGCTCAAGTCAGGAAGGAGATGACTGGGATGGTTCCCCTTCCCTCCATCTACTACCCCGACTTCATTGCTGCCAACCAAGAGGATCGCGCCGACAACGTCCTCGAGGGCACCAAGGCTTGCACTGCCCATGTCGAGGAGATTCGCAAGAACATCCGCGATTTCAAGGCCGAAAACAGCCTCGACAAGGTCATTGTCATGTGGACTGCCAACACTGAGCGATATGCCGACTTGATCCCTGGCGTCAACGATACGGCCGACAACCTTCTCAAGTCCATTGAGCAGGGCCATGAGGAGGTCTCTCCCTCCACTGTCTTTGCCGTCGCCTGTATCCTTGATGGTACCCCCTTCATCAACGGCTCTCCCCAGAACACCTTCGTTCCGGGTGCCATTGAGCTGGCCGAGCGCCACAACGCCTTCATTGGCGGTGACGATTTCAAGTCTGGCCAGACCAAGATGAAGTCTGCCCTCGTTGACTTCCTGATCAACGCCGGTATCAAGTTGACCTCGATTGCCAGCTACAACCACCTCGGCAACAACGATGGCAAGAACTTGAGCTCCCAGAAGCAGTTCCGCTCCAAGGAGATTTCCAAGTCCAACGTTGTCGACGACATGGTTGAGGCCAACAGCGTGCTGTACAAGGAGGGCGAGCACCCCGACCACTGCGTCGTCATCAAGTACATGCCTGCCGTCGCAGACAACAAGCGTGCGCTCGACGAGTACTACGCTGAGATTTTCCTCGGTGGCCACCAGACTATTTCGTGAGTTGGATGCTATCTTAAGTGTGAACCCGTGCTAACCATTGACAGTCTCTTCAACATTTGCGAAGACTCTCTCTTGGCCTCGCCCCTGATCATTGATCTGGTCGTCATTGCCGAGATGATGTCTCGCATCCAGTGGAAGGCTTCTTCCACGGACGGCGCTACTACTGCCGAGTACAAGAACTTCCACAGCGTCCTGAGCGTTCTCAGCTACATGCTCAAGGCTCCCCTGACTCCTCCCGGCACTCCCGTCGTCAATGCTCTTGCCAAGCAGCGCGCTGCCTTGACCAACATCTTCCGTGCTTGCGTTGGTCTTGAGCCCGAGTCTGACATGACTCTGGAGCACAAGCTTTTCTAAGCACAATGTCTTGATTGGTCTACGCGTGCGATGCTTTGGATAACTGGATAGAGCGAGGTTGCTTTGCCATTGGAAAGAAAATGCAAAAGAGAAAAACAGTTGAAAACGAAAACGAGAAAAAGAATTGAAAAAGGAAACCAAAAAAAAGAGGGAGAGACAACTTTACATAGCTTTTGGATCTGAATTGACTATGCCTTGCTCCCAACACATGACCCCAATAGCCTCGTGTTCTACTTCGTGGTTACGGTATGATCCCAGGTTGTTGATGCAGTGATATCCCTTTACTGCGGGTGATTTGATGTCGAAACAATGACGGTTGCCAAGCACAAACAAAATGCATATTACCTCGTCGACGAAATGAAGACGTAAGCACACATGCCGTGAGGCCCCTGGATGTTTCAAATAGACTATTACTGTTGTTGGGGTAAGACATCCGAACGGCGTCATTGTTAAAGTCCGGCCGCAATTCGCATCCGGAAGCGGAATTCGGCTTTGGGAGACGGTGCTTGGGGGCTTGGCCTCACGCATGAACTGGTCCTTGGAATAGTTCTTGCACTCTGAACTGGGTAGTTGGATTGTTGTATTTGTTTTAATTGAGGCTGTGACGTCTCATATCCGAGTGCTTGGCAAGTGGTTATAAACACCACCCGTCGCCTTTCGAATACCCAACTTTGCCATCAATATCAACACCAAGACTCAGCAGTTCAGCCAAGTACCAAGCAACTCACTCACATCACCACGATACTAAAGCAAAACACCATGTCAGCACCAATCTGCCACATCGTCTCCCCGGTCGGCATGCTCGGCTACGGCTTCGACGAGGACCTCACGGCCTACGAGCTCGCGCGTCTGGTGCCCACGGGGATCCCGACGGCCGTGGTGCTGGACTCGGGGTCGACGGACAGCGGGCCCGAGAAACTGGCGCTGGGGTCGACGACATGCCCGCGGTCGGCCTACGTGGCGGACCTGACCAAGATGATGAAGTTGGTGCACACTTTTCGCGTGCCCCTGATATTCGGGTCGGCGGGCGGGGATGGCACGGATGAGCATGTGAGGCTCATGGGCGAGATTATCGAGGAGATTACTGCTCATGAGGAGAACAAGTAAGTCTCATCTCGTTCTACCCGTCTCCTCGTCGAAATTGACCAAGCCAGGGACTACCACTTCAAAGCAGTCTCCATCTTCTCAAGCATCGACAAAGCCATCATCCACGAGCGCCTCCACGCCGGACGCATCACAGGCTGCGGCCCCAACGTCCCCCCCTTGACGGCCGCCGATGTCGACGCCTGCCCCCGGGTGGTCGCCCAGCTCGGCTCAGAACCCTTCCTGGACGTCATGGAAGCGTACCCGGATTTCGACGTCATCATCGGCGGTCGCGCCTACGATCCGGCGCCGTTCGCCGCCTACGCGACCTTTCAGTTGCGGCGACAGCGGCCGGAGACGGGCGAGGAGGACGTGAGGCGGCGGCTCGGCGGGTTCCTGCACATGGGCAAGATTATGGAGTGCGGCGGGCAGTGCTCGACACCCAAGTCGCCGGGGGCGGTGGCGACGACGTATGCGGACGGGGTGTTTGAGGTACGGCCCATGAGCGCCGGGTCGCGGTGCACGCCCTTCTCCGTGGCGGCGCATGCGCTGTACGAGAACGCGCGGCCGGACGTGCTTCGAGGGCCGGGGGGCGCGCTGCATCTGGGGAAGACGAAGTATGAACAGCTCGAGGACGGGCGGACAGTGAGAGTGAGCGGCTCCGAGTATCGGCCTTCAGGGGCTTCAGGGGCGGCTTATCAGCTCAAGTTGGAGGGGGCGCGCGTGGTGGGATATCGGTCCATGTTCATGGGCAGCGTGAGAGATTGTGAGGCCTCTTCTTGTCGTCTGCAGTGGCTGGACTAATGATAGACTAGACATCTTGATCAGCAAGATTGACAACCTGATCCCCCGAATCAGGGCCTATGTTAAGGAGCAGCACGCCGATGCGCCGGGAGACTGGGACCTCGACTTTCACATATATGGCAAGGACCAAAGCACGCCGGCGGGGCCGGGCGAGATGTTCATCATCTGCGAAGCCATGGCCGAGAGTCAGAGCCTAGCGAACAGCCTGGCGAGCAAGGCGCGCGTGGCCATGATTGTACGTATCGAGCTCGGAGTGATACCTACCGACTGGACTTATCGCTGACACATACAGCATGGCCCATACCCCGGAATGAAGGCCACAGCCGGCAATTTCGCCTTTGGAATCGGCGGTAAGATGGAGATTGAGCTAGGCCCCTGTGCGCGCTTCGCCGTCTACCACCTGATGGACCTCGAGCCCGGCGAGGAACGCCTCCGTGGGAGCCTCGTCCGCGCCGACGTGGCCACCATCGGGAGGGGACAACCGAAGGCTTCGACAGAGGAATTCCGAGCGGACATCACTCGACTGCGAGACTCTCTCCCCGCGCCCAACACCAACACGGCCGTGTCCCTGGTCCAGTATTCTTCTGCCGACGACACTGCGTCTCGCCCGCCACGCACGCTGTCCGATGTGGCGCGAGTGCTGCGGTCCAAGAACGCGGGGCCGTTCGACATCACCATCGACGTCATCTTCGCGACGGCGGAGCAGTACGCGGCCGTCGAGCGGTCAGGCGTTCTCTCACGAGAGGCCGTGGCGGCGGCGCTGGGTATCGACGAGAACGATATCGTGTGGTCGGGCTTCTTCGAGCCGGCTCTGGCCTTCAAGGTGACGATACCGCGGGTTCGGCGCGGAAAGAAGACGGCAGCGGGAGGCTTCATGGAGAATGATGTGCATGGATCGCAGCAGCATCTCGGATTGGCCACATTGGAGTTGCCGGAGGGGCTGTTTTTGTAAGGGGGTGGTGTTGGTGATGAACGGCTTATCCCAGGCGTTCATATTGTACATTAGTTGGTTCATATCGCAGGTAGGCAGTTGTATCGACGTTACTGACCCCCATACATGGAATCAACACCATACGCATCCATTAGGGGGTCAATCCAGCCCAACTGCCGCAGCAACTCGAGGCTTTCGGGATCCATCTCCCCCACCGAGTCGAACAGACTGGTCTCCTCTTCACCGTCGACTGCATCTGTTGGCCGCCCTCGCGCTTCGTCAGCCATCCTCGTGGCGTTGAACTGTATCGACACGCCCAAGCGGTGCGTCAGCCTCAGCTTTCCTAAGTCAACGCTCCCCTGTGGCAGCCGCGCGAGCAGCTCAAACATGCGCGCCGCACGGGCATACTCGTCGCCAGTGTCGACGGAGCAGGTGGTGAAGACGCTCTGCGCCATAGCGATGTGGCTCGCCGCTGACTGCCGCTCCTCAGGTGACGCCGCCGCATTGAGGTGGAAGAAGGTGATGAGGAAGAAGGTTGCAAAAGCCACACCGCGGTAGTACGTCTTGGGCAGGGCTCGCCGTCTTTGGAGCGACGAGGGGTCGTCGCCGCCGCTGTCCCGTGACGGTTGGCTCGCGATGTAGACGATACGCATCGAGGCCGTCAACCCGGCTTGTAGCGTGAGCTCCCGGGACGAACTCGCGGCAGGCCACTTTGTGACAACGAGGGCGAATATGTGCAACTTGGCGACTAACACGGCGAACTCGAGTCTGAGGGATCCCGGGCTGTCGTCGCGAAAGGTGGTGGCAATGGCATCGAGCTCGCCATTGACGAGGCGCATGAGCGATGCACCCGCCACGTCACTGGTGTTTTGCAGCAGCACGTCGGTGAACTTTGCGACGACGAGGTGTATGCGGACATGTGTGGCAAAGTCGAAAGAGACGGTCTTTTCGGCTAGGAAGGTGTGCACGGCGGCGAAGTCGAGGTCAGAGCCAACTGGTGGCTGGAGGCCCAGATGGAGGCCGAGGCTGTGGCTCAAGTTAGCATGGCATCAATAGATCTGTGCATATTTGACGAGCTTGTCGGAGACGTACGAAGTGACCACGTAGAAGCAGCCAAGCCAAGTACTGATCCTCGCCCGCCTCGTCCCTGGGGTGACGCCCATGCTGCGCGTCGTTGGCAGAGGTTGCTCCCGATCGAGCCCCATGTATCGCGAGGCCTGGACGGCAATGCCACAGTAGAGCCAAGACGGGTCCTTGAACTGGGCTTCGATGGGAAGCGGCCATGCGCAGAGGAAGAGAAGGGCCTGGATCTTGTGCAGCGGGAGGGGGACGGCCAGGGCTTCTTCTTTCAAGAGCTTGGTGTAGGGGTCGTGAAGGCGGCGATAAACGTCTTGGTGGGCCGGGGTGGGTGAGTGCGAGGTGACTATGACGAGGATGGTCCAGAAGAGGAATGTTTGCGAGAGATACATGTCGTGCAGTGAGATGGTTTCGAGTAGTGGCAGTTGGGGGCGAAATACTTGGGCAAAGCTGTCCAGGTAAGCGAGGCGTCGACGTATGTCACTTATGAGAGACATACACTTGAAATACACCAATGGCTAAGTGAGAGTCTACCAAGGTCCCGTCAAGGGCGACGGTGTCTTGATAAAAACCAAAGTCGTCCTGCGCCGGGTCTTCCGAGGCGTCCGGAGTGTCTAAGGTGGTGTTGACGGTGCTGGGATCCGAGTTGGAGATGACATTCTCGGCTTCCTGTCGACTGCGCAGTTCCTGAATCTCTCTGCTCATGGCCTGGAGCCGTCTGGATTACATCAGCGAGAGTGGATGGGCATGATATAGACGGAACCTACTTCCTGGCCGGAGTCCTCTGAAAGGCGGCATCTATGGTGCAGAAGAGCTGTCTTGAGCGGCATCTCGTGCAGGGGTTTGGATAGTGGACTTTCGAGTCGCATCGGAGCTGTAGATGAGTTAGATGGGAGTCATAAAAGAGAGAGAACAAGAGTAGTAACCTTTGCTTGTTTGCACTCGGTGCATGTCCGCACTGAGCGGTTCTTTGGTGGTCTTGAATCCATGGTGTACAAGGGAGGGAGAGGCAGTCGGATGGTCACGACTCGGTGGTGAGGTGCCTGAGGACAGCATCAATTGATGATTGACTCAATGGCCTTTGATATCATGCATGCATGTATCGTGCAGAAGAGAGTGCATTTTCCGGTTACAAGATTGCAATGTGAGAGGCTGAGTTGAAAAGTCAGTCAGCCGTAGGAATCCCATTGCCAGAGTGAGGTGGTACGCGGCCAAAGCTGACAGGGCAGGGGTGAGGAGGGTTGTGACTGCCTCATTGACACTTGAGTTTCGAACACCAGTTATGGGAAAGAAGCACCGACCTAAGTCTGAGAAAATAATAATAAAATAGTTCTCCTACGAACAGACACATACACCTCTATCCCGTCATTCAATTGAACCCGAAAATAGAAATATTCGTACGAATACCCTTTCCGAATTCATATGTTGTGCCCCTCCCACCTCCGTCAATTAACGCGGGGTTGATGCGTCGCGGGCGCGAAGCTCAAACGTCACAAAAAGTCGCGTCGCGTAAAATGCATGTACCCAACCACTTTAAACGTCAGCTCGGTACCCGCACTTCTCCTTCCTCTTCATTCTCACAGCAACCGCCACGCTTCACCACATAATTTGTCTTTTTATTGTTTGCTCTTCTTCTTCCTCACCCTCAAAATCGACCTCGGCTCATCAATGCAATAATTATCTCACCACAATGTCTTCACCACGCTCTCCCTCCCCGGGCCTGGCCGCCTCTCCAGAGCCGCTCACTCCACGCTCCAAGATCAGAGCTCTCCTAGCAACCGTCGAAAGCAGCGACGAAGATGCATCTCCCTCAAAACAAACCACAAAGAAGACTTCGGCTTCAACGATTCCCACAATCATCCGACCTCAATCATCATCTCTCCCCTCCGATTCCGAATCAGAAGAAGACATCAGACCAAGGGGCCGTCTCGCCTCCAGAATGCAGGGCATCACTCCTTCAGAACCCACCAACCCCAACGAAACCGCCCGCGACCGCGTAAAAAAGATGCTCGAGCTTCAGGAGAAGGAGGCCGAGAAGACGACCGATGTTGACATGGCCGACGCCGAAGAAGACGAACTTCCCGTGGCCCCCAGAAGACTAAAGCGCCGATTGGCACCCATCACTGAGACTTCTGAACGAGCAACTACAAGATCACCAAGCCCTGGTCTATTTGTGTCGTCGCCAGCTCGCCCTTCCCCCGCAAAGTCTACCGCCAATGCCCCAGAATCCGATAATGACCTGCCAACCCTCAAGTCAGACCGATTCAAGGCCCTCGTCGAAAAGAAGCGACAGGAGCGTCTTGCTCGTGAGGCTGCCGATGAGGCCCGACAGGCTGAGAAGCGAGCCCTACAAGAAAAGCTTGCTTCGGAGCTCGAGCAAATGGCTTCAGACGATTCCGGCATCACTGACGACGAGGGTGGTCGGAAATTGACTCAAACCCAGCGACCGACACGCAAGGCGAGCAAGAGGGCCATTGAAGAAATGAACCGAGAGACCCAGAGGATGGCACGAAACATGCAGCTTGCCCACCAAGCCAAGACGCGAAAGAAGATCACCAAGAACAGCCTCTTCGAACGCTTCAACTTCCGTCCCGCCGGCGCTCCAGAGTCCAAGCTGATGAGCTCGAGCCGGCCCACGACTCCTCACTCCGATACTGAAATGCAAAACACCCAAACGCCACCCAGCTCTCCCCCAGCCGCCAAGCAGCTCCGGCCCGAAGCTGAGCCAGAAACCGAGGAGCCAAATCTCCCCAGCCTGAAAATCAAGGGAAAAGAAAAGGCTGTTGAGATTGTCGAGCAGCCCAAACTGAGCACGAAGCGTCATGTTCGCGTTATTCTGCCCCCAGTCTCGGCAAACATCACTATGCTTGACTCTGACGATGAGTTGGAGGTCAAGATGACGAAAAAGGACAAGGTCAAGGCCGTCTTTGACAGCATGCCCTCGAAGAGAGCCCAGGAGTCTCACTCGCTCAAGGCTCTCCGCGCGCTTGCCCAGGTGAGGTCTCCCGGAAAGGACACCCGCCGTCGGGATGACAACCCCGGAATGACGGCCGGCGAGCTCCAGAGCTTCCTTCAGCAAAAGGCCCGGCAACAGGCCAAGCTGGAGCGTGACCACCGACTTGAACTCCTCAAGTCTCAGGGAGTCGTCGTCCAGACGGTAGAGGAACGGGAGCGCCAGATGCAAGAGGTGGAGGACATTGTTGCCAAGGCTCGAGACGAGGCACAGAAGCTCATGGAGGTGGAGCGCGAAGAAATCAGGAAGGAGAAGAAGGAGAACGGTGAGGTCGACCCGCTGGCCTGGGATGACAGCGAAGATGAAGAGTACCGAGATCCCGGCGAGGACGCCGATGCAGAGCTGTCTGACCCTGAGCTTTCAGGGTCTGAGGAAGAAGACGATGAGGAGGCAGAGGCAGGAAACCCCCTATTCGAAGCCGAGGCTGAGGATGCAGACTCTGAAGCCTCTGAGACGGAGGACGCCGAGGATAAGACGCCGGTGGCCAGTCAAGATTTAGACGATGACGCCGATGAGCTTCCCATTCTCAAGCGACGGTCACGGAAGAATGCGGCCATCATTTCCGACGACGAAGACGACGTCGAGGCCACACCCAAGCCAAAGGCCTTCAAGTCGCCCGAGATGCCTAGTTCCCAGTCCCCTGCGGCACCTACCTCGGTGCTCCGATCAGCCAAGAAGACCTTCATTCCCGGTCTCCCGGTAAAGGGTGCCGCCGGCCTCGGACTCACGCAGATCTTCGCCGGCACCATGGACGACAGCCAGATGGGTGCCGGTCCTACGCAGTCCATGATGCCCGACTTTGACAACTTCCCGGACTCGAACTGGTCGGCCACCATGGACGAGCCCGATGACATGGTCCTGGACAGCCAAAAGGAGGAGACCCAGGCGGTCACTCAGGGAGTGCAACTGAACTTTTCTCAGTCCCAGATGCACGGCCTGGACAGCCTTCTTCGGGAAGAATCGACTCAACTCGACGACATGATTGAGCTGTCGCAGGATGGTGGCTTCGTGGAGCACACCCCTCTGAAGGACAGGTTCATCGAGCCCCCCGTCTCCACGGTTGATACGGTTCCTCATGAGAGTACCGCCCCAGACTCGCCTCTGGTTCGTCGCGGTCGACTCCGCCGAAGAATGGAATCGCTGAGGGTTGAAGAGACGCCCGAGCCCGAAAAGCCCGAGACGGCCTTTAACAAACTGCAAGAAGGTGCGAAGAAGGAGAAGAAGCGAAGGCTTCAGGAGGAGTTCCTCAAGAAGAAGAGCAAGGCCAAGGAGATGGTGGAGGAGCAAGCCGAGGAGTCGGAGGATGAGTACGCCGGTCTGGGTGGTGTCGATGGCGAGGACAGCGACAACGAGTCGATTGCATCGGTCAAGGAGATGATTGACGATGCCGCCGGGAACGACGTCGACGAGGCCAAACTGGCTGCCTTTTATGCGTAAGTGAAGACCAGGTGATTGAGGTTAGGAATATTGCTAACAATTCTTAGTGATCGAGAACGCGCGGACGACGAGAAGCAAGTCGAGAAGCTTTTCAAAGACATTACAACAGGAATGCTTCGACGCAAGCGCGGGGCCGACTATGATCTCTCTGATTCCGACGACGGTGGCGAAGCCCGCCGGCGCATGAAGCGTCGCCAGTTCGCCAAGATGCAAAAAGCTCTGTTTTCTGACGAGCGCGTCAAGAAGATTGCCGAAAACCCGGGCAACCAGGCGTTCCTGCGAACCATTGAGGATCGTGGTAGCGACGACGAGATGGACTTTCTCGACATTCCCGAGCAGCCCGTCGAGGAGTCGCAGTCTCAGTCTGAGTCCCAAGAGAAGACGGACAAGCACGTCATCCCCGATAGCCAGCCTCACAAGGCTTCTGGGGACAGACCGGCGGCTCATCTGCGTAGGACCAAGGATGCGAAGAAACCGTCCAACATTGGAGAAGTTCGCGAGACCTTGTCCGACCTGCTGGAGGAGCCTCACGGATCGGTCATTCCTGCGACGGAAGCGGGATCCGATGGCGAGGATGAGCCCCAATCGCCAACTCGCAGCGACAAGGAGAACAACGAGCCCAATGCTCGCCGCGGACGAGTTGCCGTAGTCGACCGCATCAGCTTAAAGCGCAACAGCTCCTCGGCCTCGGTGGCGTCGACACGGCTCGCCTTTGCGACGGCACAGTCGACGCCTTTCAAGGTGCCGGCGCTGCTCCGTCGAGCAACGACCAACTCGCTGCAGTCGGGATCCTCGGCTTCGACGACCTCTTCGGGAGCTTCGACGCCGGCCAGCGGGTTCGGCGACGAGGCCAAGATCAAGAAGACGGCCAGCAAGAAGAGCGGCATCAACGCCTTTACGCGCGACAGCGAGAGGAGGGCCCGTCTGGAGCAGAGCGAGCGCAGGAGGGAGGAGAGGAAGGTCAAGGGGGCGGAGCGCAGAATTGGTCTGGTTGGGGGGCTGTTGGGTCGGGGTAGCTTTGAGTAGGAGGTGCATTATATGGTGTTGGGGACTTGGTTATATCTGAGGTACAGGAACAGGTCGGCATGGCGTTGGGGGATGGAAATACATGATATCTTGGGCTTCATAGCGTTTGTAGAGCGCATTTGCGCGTCAATGTCACACATCATGATGAGTTTTTTCAGTACCAAAGTGGCCATGTGAATCTGAATAATAAGGCATGAAGGAGCGCCACAGCTGTCAGAACTGTATGCGGCCCTCCCTCACCAGCAAAAAGCGAAGCTATCGCCAAGGACAAGAAAGGGTAAGCGAAAGGCAAAAATGTGATTCCGCCCGGGCTCGAACCGGGGACCTTCTCGGTGTTAACGAGATGCCATAACCAGCTAGACCACGGAACCAGTTATTATTTGACGCAAGGAGGTCCCGATAGTGAGAATATGCGGGCTGGGGCAGATGGTGTTGAGGGATTTTGAGCAGGGTTCCCGATGTGGGTTAATGGTTAACCAGCCCACCCTGTACCGATGAGGTGAATTCAAAAGACGCGGATAAACTTTTGAGTTGTTTCTTATTATTCTCATCTAGAATCAAGCCGGGACCATACTAATAAATATGCAGGACTTGGTGAATGACTCGATAATTCATGACACCGCACGGCGAGCATTTCGTCTTGGCATCTTGGGCTGCAGCCGGTGACTCAGCCGGAGTCCAAGCCACCTCAACTCAACCCAACCTCACTTTCTAGCTCGAAGCATGGATACTCGACACATTCGAACGGATTCTATCGCTCTGTCCACCAAACCGGGATCAAGGGCATGTAAACGTTTAAAGCAGCTTGATCTCGCCTCTGGATAGTTGACATCACCAACCGCTTCATCCTTCACCTCAGCAATCAATCTCACATCTCACACAAAGACTCTTATCTATCAAACCATCATGTCAACCCCCGTCCAGGAAAACCCGGAAAACTACGCCTTCTTCCGCGACTGCCTCTCCACCGCGCTCCTGAAGCCGAACCCCGCCGAGACGGCCCCGCCCAAGCGCCGGAGACGCGGGGCCAAGTCGGAGATCAAGCCGGAGGAGTCGGAGCAGGCACCGGAGCAATCGACGGAACTGGCCTCGGAGGAACCCCTTACCGAAAAGAAAGAAGAAGAAGAAGACGACGACGACCTGGCCGAATTCGTCGACTACCTCGCCACCGAACTCTTCGAGTGCCTCCCCCCCCCC
>JAMQMW010001205.1:0-14022 GCA_024115155.1 Thelonectria blattea
GTGGGTTGGGTGGTGGGTTGGGTGGTGGGTGGCGTGCAGTGTCGTCGTGTCGCTGCTTCGGCAATGTCGCGCAGGGGAGCAAATGGATGGAGGCTTAAAACCGACGGGTGTTGCTGGAAGGAATGGATATGAAGCGAAGAAAAGAAGCGCGAGAGAAGTCACGAGTAACAGTGACAAAAAATAGAAATAAAAATTCCAAGGAACGCCTGGGGGGGTAGTAGTGAAGAGGGCGGCGCGTGGCGGGCGGGCTGGCGGGCTTCAATTATGGTGGTCGTGGTTGGTGGTGGGAAAGAAAATGGGAATGGCCTCGATCGCGGGAAAGGCAAAATGAGACAAAGAAGCATGCACACCCAGGACGCGCCAGAGTGGAAGTGAGGCGGCCGGTTGGTTCTTGGGGGGGACGGACCCGACCCGACCTCTCATTAATTACATCAGCCGGCAGGGGGGGGCCTCTTTCCCACAGGTCGTCTCCAGGCTGGTTATAGTGGCCGAGCGTGGGATGCAGGGCCTGAGCTGCCCAAGAGCGGCATGTCCCCTGGAGGGGGAAGCCTGAGGGGGATGGCTGTGATTGGTCGATGTTTCGATGTGGCGCATGAGCGGGATGAACGTTGGGCACGTGATGAGGCGCGTGAACCATGCGGACTACCCTAGACCCTGTACATTTTGTTAAGAATTGAAAAGTTCCCATCATATAACTCATCTCTCTAATGTCCAAGTAGTGGTCAATCTGGACCTTGTGATTTGAAATCAATGGGAATATAGTTGTTGTTCTTTTCTCGCGTGCTCGGCCGTTGTATCCGAGACATTTCCCCTCCCTCCTCACCATTCCATCTGCAAGTGGCTGGCTGAACTGGGCTCCTACACACAAGAGGACGCCTCCCTTGCATGAGGCCAACGCCGAAGTGCACATTGTGCGTCACGAGGAGGAGTCATTCTAGCGGTGAGCATCCCCAACAAATCGAGGAGAGTCTAGAGTGTGATGTGAAAAAAGCCAAGCGTCTGTTGTGATGGACTACTCTGGAGTGACGCCTGTCGTGGCTTGGGGAGATATCTACAGTGAGATGGTCAAACCCAAGATGGCGAATATAGGAACATAGTAATCCTCCAGTTCAAATCAAATGATTAATTGAGGGCAGTGAAGAATGATTATTGACCACAATGGGCTGGAGTGAATAAAAATACCATCTTGCTGGGAATTCCACCTGGACAAGTTGACCCCGCGCGAGGGCGCCTCACTTTCGCAGGGCTTTTGTCGGGATCCTTTCCTCTCACGGATTTTTATATGTTCTCGAACGCTTAGCTGCATTGCCGATCTCTGCACGCCGGCCCCGGCCTATTGGAGGGGTGTTGTCAAAAGCGAAACATGTCGGCACTGAGCGTCTGACCGGCGGCAGTCTGACAGGGAACCTCTGATGGACATTGGGCAAGGAGATGCGGCCCCTGAGATGTACCTGTCATATATAGACATGGATTATAATATGACTTTGAGAGGGAGAGGTTGATGTTGGATTGCCTTTATATTCTTTGTATTTGTAGTCTACATATGTTTGGTAGTCGATTCTGCTACCATCAGAGAAACCGCCCTTCTAAACACCCAGAACTATGTGAATGTTCTTGTCCCAACCTGGTATCGATCCTAATATCTTCGCCTTGAAAAAAAAAAAAGTGCCGTCACCCACCCCCCCCCCTTTGACCGAAGAAGAGTGCTGCTGTGTGTCTGTATGTGTATTTACATTTTCCGCCCGCCTTGAAAACAACCGCCAATGTGGTACAGAGAAAAGAAACAGGGCCCATTCTGGTGCCCGTCAAGGAAATAGGAAATTCCGTCCGCAGTGGCTGGTACACTGGAGCCGTCGTGCCGCTCTATTGCTTGTGTTGATAGCCGTCCTGGTGGACGTGCGAAAGATAGAACTCAGACTGCGAAGCCTGTCTCGAGCTCTGCTTCGTCGACCCCGACCACGTCTTTGTGTAGTTCCCGTTGCGCGTGTACGCTTCGTCCCCGGGACTGTCCTTATTCACCTCGAACACCGAAACCTCGACCTGCCGCTGGATCCCCGGCCCCTTTCCGGCCTCGGCCTGTCCGCCGCTCTCGCGCGACCGTCCGTCCTTGTCCAGCTCGGGCAGGTCGACGATGAAGGTCTCGCTGTCGTTGTCGCTCCCGCCGGACATGTGGTTGCCCGGGAGGGGGATGGAGCCGCGGCGGCTGCTCTTGCGGCGCCACGTGTCCATGGTCATCTTGGAGAGCTTGGATTCGGTGCGGCCGCCGGATTTGCTCTGGCGGGAGAAGCCGAGCGAGGAGCCGACGCGGGAGACGATGGGGGCGACGGCCTTTTTGAAGGTCGGGAAGAGCATGGGGACGTTGGTCGTGACGACGGCTGTGAAGGTCTCGCGGACGGCCCACGAGCCGGCGAGCATGGCGCCGTTGACGGGGTCCTAATTGTGTCAGATGGGAGGAGGATGTGCAAGGTTATGTGAGGACTTACCGTCACGAGGAGAACCACTCGCAGGATGGCGGCCATGGTGACGAACAAGCCGCAGCTGAAGAGGGCAATGAGCCAACACTTCTGCACCAGCGGCATGGCCGCCTTCCACAGCATAGGCATGGGAATCAAGATGAGGTACACATCCGTCGCCACATTCAGCGCCAACCCCGTCCACACAATGGGCGGCGAAATGGCCGGGTAACAAGTCGGCCCCGGGTCGGGATGGATCTGCCACCACATGCTGAAGCTGGGCCGGCAGCTGAGCAGGATGTTGAGCTGGACAGCGACCCAGCTGGCGATGAGGAAACCGAAGCCGAAGTATATCTTGCGGCGGTATCCGTCCAGGTCCTTTGTGAGCCGGTAGTAGAAGGTGCACATGCAGGCCTTGAGCGTCCACAGGAGGAACGAGTAGGTCGACCAGCCGGCGAGCTGGATCTTGGAGCCGAGGACGCGCATGGCGTATTCTTGGCTGCTGGGGTCGAGGGCGGCTCGCTCGGCGGGCGTCATGGAGTTGTTGGCGAGGCCGTGGGCGATGTTTCCGACCGAGTAAGCCAGCCCGGTTTCGACGGAGTAAGTGATCTGGATGGTGTTAGGAGAGGACAAGATATGACAAGACATGAGAGGACAAGACAAGACAAGAGAATCACTCACAGCAGCCAGCACAACCAAGTAGTCGTCGGCCCAGAGGTTCTTGAACCCCACGGTCCGAATCCGCACCCAGCACCGCAGAGCCGTAACCAGCAAAGCCACGGCCAACAGCGTAAAAGCCTCGACGTTGAAGGCCCTCAGCGCAGCCATGGCCTTTGCCACGGCCGCAGCCTGCTCCTCGGCCGTCATGTTGGAGGAAGACATGGCTGTCTCCCGGTTAAGTGAACGGACTGGAGGTTCTGGAGAGAGAGCGACGAATGAACCACCAGGGCAAAATGTTGAACGAAGTCAAAACCAACAAGTTTCCAAAAAAAACAACAACGACTGACTGGGTCCCTCGCCGAAAAGGCAAAAGGGAAAAAAGGGCCAAGCCCAGGGGAGGGAAGAAATGCTACGGTAGATATACATGTCCCGCTGCGGGAAGAGGAGTGCAGAGTGATGGCCATCTTCAGCTCGCTTACAGACTGGGGGGGGTTTAGAGAAGACGAAAGAGAGAAGAGTCAAGGATGGCACTGGGCAAGAGGGGACCCGGCTTCTTGCGTCAACTAGTCGTACATGGTGGTTCTGATGTTACGACGACGCTTTTCCTGTCAGTCAGAGTCAGAGCCAAGACAGGGCAGGGCAGGGCAGAGCAACCAGGAACAAAAACGACCTCTCTCTCTGTTCTCTTCTCTTCTAAACTCTCGTGGGGCTACAGACTAGAAGCTCATCAACAACGCTCCCCGCAACGCCGTCTTCCCCAAAGCAGAAAAGCCTCCTCGATCCGGCTGTTTCGTGGCTGGGCCCAGCGGCGAGCTACACGCTCAATAGGCGGCCGGGGCCAAGCTGCCTAGCTGCCGAAGCCCGTGGGCCAGGAACGGTGCCGCTCAGGGGTCCGTTTCTCTTTTTTTTCGTTTCGTGGCGCGCCTTTTCTTCATCTTAGCGATATCACTCCCCGTTCCTTGTTTGCTGTCCGGGCTCTCGATTCAGCCCCCAAAGGCTTCTTCTTCATCGGGTCAAGAGAGGGAGGGGAGGGGTCCTTGGTCGATACGTATTGCGGCCCCTCATGGCGAAGGGACGGCGACTTTCAGGTCAAGGTTGCAGCCCGAGAAGGGAGATAACGAGCGCCCAATGTTCCGCATCGTTAGCTTCAGAGACCGGTTCACAGCGAGAAACACTTCTGGGAGTCCGGTGGAAGGAAGGGAGTGGCGTTTTTTTCGGGCGGGCTTATTGATAACTAATTAATTATCCGCAATGGTTCGACGGACAGTTCTTTGCTCAGTTGGTGTGATGAAACCATTGAGTTGGTTGTGGTTGTGCAACCGGCGGCAAAGGGGGAAAATGATAATCAGCCCTCCCTTCTTCTTTAGCTTCACCACCTTTTCGTTAACCCAACGGCTTGGTCAGACACGCGACTGGCGGCGTTGGAACTAGACTTGTTGCAGGTTAATCTTCGTACGACTGAGAAGAGAATCAGAATTAGGCCCATCATCTCTTCCTGAGAGGCATTGGGATCCAGACTCAGCTCCATCTTGCGGAAGAGATAAGTCGTCCAGTATATTCGTACTTCTCCAGAGTCGTCTTGGTGAGACGCTCAAGCTTCCCCCTCCATCTCTGCTCTCTCGGTTCCTCCTCGCCGTCCTCGCACTGCTCACAGACTGAACCCTCACTGGAGAGAGTCCCTGCTTTGCCACGACTCGGACACTTTTACGCTGGTGTGTGCATCTGAGGATCCCCGTCTCCGAGGGGATGGTTCGCATCAGCATCCATGTCCCTTTTCTGTCAGTCAGACTGTCAGTGTGCCTGGCGAGAAGTCAGAACCCTAGACATGCCCTTGCGGTAAAACATTTGGCGTCTCTTCCCTGCCCTTGCATGTTGTGGCACCCTCTCTTCGGATACCCACGCGATGTGACTCTGTGAGTTTTCTCTCTTCCAGACTTGCATTCTTTTCCCCTGACCTTGACGTCTCCACGGCGGAAGGGAAGCCTTTTTTGCTTGTTCATCGTCAATCTTGGTCGCTTCCACCATGTCCATCTCCTCGTAGAACCAGGCACATTTCTTGGCGTCACCACGTCTCTTCATAAAGACCGAAGCTACTGCACCCCGAAAAAGCCACACACAGCCTCTTTTTTTCTCTCTTCCTCCTCTCGGCCATGCTCTTTGCTTTTTCCTCCGGCTGGAAGGGAAGATGCTCTTCTGTCACATCCGTATCCGTAACCTTGCCAGAAACTAAATCCGACCAAGCTTTCGGTCCGGTCCTTTGGGTCGATGCAGCTTGTTTGCTTTTGGATGAGGGCATCTCGGGACTCACGGGACTCACGGGAGCCGTCGTAGCAAGGGAGAGCAAACTGTCTCAAGTCGCGGTTTGCGAAACCCGCACGGCATCAAAAGGGGGGAGAGAAGGGATGGGAAGGGAAGGGGAAGGGAAAAAGCAAAATTGTAAATGTATTTTCCCTTTCAGAGTTTTCACTTGACGTGTCAGTTCCGCTAGGTACAGTAGTATTCGTGCTCCATCAAATGCTACAGTCGTAATTGTTAGGCATGTATTTGTAGTATCCGGATGGTTACCTCCCTGGCACAACTCCCCTCACACCCACCAATTCAACTCCCTCCTCCTCGACTCTCGCTCGCGAATCACATCGCCGATCCACCTCGGCCCGGGCAACTCGTGCGTAAACTCGACCTTCCCCTCGCTGAAGCTCTTCTCCAACGCCACCCACAGCGTCTCCCTCGCCGGCCAAATCCTCCTCTTCCATGGAAACCGGCAATCCACCTTCTTCAGCTTCGGAAAGTTCGCCGCCTGCTTGCTCAACTGCCAGAGCATGCTCCACACGTCCCTCACGCCCCTGACGCCCGCGTTGACCTCTCGCAGCCTCAGCTCCTTGAGCGACCGCGGCAGCGTCACGCTCCGCACCGCCGGCCGCCCGCTCTCGATCCACAGCGTCGCGCGCTCGAGACGGCTGAACTGCTGCAGCCGGAGGTCGCCCTTGAGCGCGGGGGCCCGGATCGTGATGGCCCGGAGCTGGTTCTGTCGGGGGGCGAGCGGCTGCAGGATGGTGTCGCACGTCGGCGTCGTGAGGCGATGTCGCCCGCGGATGTTGCATACCAGCGTGAAGGAGACGAGCTGCGGCATGCCCTTCACGAGCGTGCGCACCGCGAAGGCGTAGTGCGACGTGTCCTTGAGCATGTGCAGCTCGAGGATGCGCACCTTTGCCAGCGCCGGGCCGAGCTTGGTCAACGGGTTGAAGAAGGCGAGCGTCAGCCTCATGGGCCTGCAGACGGGGAGACGCAAGGGCGGCATGGGGTTCTGGTTGCTGAAGTTGTAGTCGCGTCGATTCCGGGGGAACACCATGGACAGGTCGGTCAGGTGCGGGAACGCGAAGTCGGAGAGGGGACATCCCGGGTAGTCGGCCATCAGGTGCAGCGACTCGAGGCGCGTGGTGCGCTTCAGGATAGTGTGGATGTTCTTGTAGGCGTCGTCGCCGCTCGCCAGGGGGAAGTTGAGGTGGGCGTTGCGCTGGTACACCACGTCGTAGATGCCCAGGAACCGGATCTCGCGCGCAATCTCGGGTTCTCGGAGGAGCGTCCTGGCGAGCACGTCGAGACAGTGTCCGTGACGCCACGGCTTGTCATGCGCGCGAACGATATGGAACCAGATGGGTCGAGCGGCTTCTCGTATGGCTCGCGAGGTGCGGCAGAGGTTTCGTAGGGTCCTGGACGACGGGAACTCGCCGGGGCTCGCCAAGGTGTGACGCTGGACCGCCGTGTGGCAGTGTCCGCAGAGGTACTTGAAGATTTTCGTCTTGATCTCGAGGGGCATCCGACCGAGGCTTGCCTAATGTGTCGCGTGTTAGTCGAGACTGGATGCACCGAGATGTCTTCGCCATGCTACTCACTCGTCCCTCATCGGCTAGAGGGCGGGCTCGGGGCCTGATAATTACCATGTCTCTGGTCTGGAGGGACATAATGATGGGTAGAGGACCATGTGCATGTCTTTGAGCCTGGGGTGAAAGGAATGGAAGGAATATAGAGATGTATGCCCAATGGATAAAAAAGTTGACGCCGGCGGAAAAGGAGAACAAACCAAGAAGGAGAGAGTGCATGCTGGTTTCAGAGGAAGAAGAACTATATAATGTAGGAAGACGGGTAGAGCCGAAAAGAACACGAATGGCTCTGATTCATTCACGCGCAAGCCGAAAGTGAGTGTCATGGACTCGGCCAGGAAGAAGAAGCCTTGCTTCAACGGCCGGAATCACCCCTTCCGTGCACGATATTGGACCTGAGTAAGAGTTGAAGCACATGCCGCCGATGAACATTCAGCACACAAGTCCTTTAGGACACAAGCCCTATCCATAAAGTGCCTTGAATTCATATCTCCGTCTATCAAATGTCAACTCTTGTCCTTAAACACCCTCACAATGCCCAGACGCTCCTCCTATTTCTACCTCTTCAAAGTCTTTTGCTTCTCGGCGTCCGTCGCCACGTTTCGGCCCTCGACCAACAATCCCTTCTTCCGCCTCACCCCGTCCATGTACCGCTTGGCCACGTTCTCCTTGTCCGCCAACTCGCCCAAGTCCTCCAGGTCGTCCTCGGTAAAGGGTACCCAGAAAGGATCTTCGTCGAGGATCTCGAAGCCCGCAAAGATGAGCTGCGGCTGCGCGGCGCCGCTGGTGCGCTTGCGCATCTCGTCGGCGAAGCCAAAGCTCTCGGCCACGGGGAGCACGGCTTGGATGGTGAAAAAGGGGGTGCCCTCCTTCATCGTCTCGGCGACTACCCGGCCGCGACGACGCGTGAGCACGTCGTACACCCGGCCGAGGACCTCGGTGGATGCCTGAATCTCGACGCTGTACATGGCGAGCATGAGGCGGGAGGACCAGTCCAGGAAGCCGGCGCGGAGGGCCGACTGGAACGTCTTGATGATTTCGCCCGTGAGCCGGCCGACCTTCTCGCGAGCCGATGCCGCTTCATCCTCGGCGAGGTTAAGTGTCACGTCCTCGACGAAGACGGCCACACCTTGGATGGGCTCGTTGCACAGTGGTCCCTGGGCTGCGGCGAGTTGGAAGGCGTAGGCAATCTTGTCGACGAGGTGGCTGGGGTGAAGTGCTTCTCCTGCGTGAGGTGCAGAGTCCGCCTTCTCGGCTGCCGTGAAGGCTCTGGGGAAGATGCCGTCTTTGGTGGCATCGAGCAGCAGGTTTGGTCCGGTTCGCCGAGGGCCAAAAGCCACAATCTGGTCCATCCGGTCCTTCCAACTCTCGCGGCCCTTGGATTTCTCGAGCTTCTCTTGAAGTTGCTGCTTAAAGTCCTCGAGAGACAGAGTATTGACGTCGGCTCGCTCTGCCTCTACGTCAATCTTCTCGTCGCCTTCTGCTTCCTCATCTTTGGTCTTCTTGTCGGTATATAGCTGCTTCACTGCGTCTCCATTCTTGACCAAAAACTCGGTAACCTTGGCTGGGAGAGGCTGGACGCGTAGAGTAATGGTGACTTGCCCAGAGCTCGTGCTGGCAACGACGACGCCACGGCCGAGCTCCTTGTTAGCAGGAGGGCGCATCTCCTCGGCCCGAACAATAGTCTCTCGATAGGGCACGATGGGCGCACCGGCTTGGATATCGCAGTGGGCAAATCGTTCCTTAAGATCTGTCAGGCACCGCTCAAGATGCAATTCGCCAGCCGTCAACAAGACGTGCTCGCCGCTCGCGAACTGCTCGTACTCTGCGCAAGGGTCGCTCTGCACCAAAAGATGCAATCCCTGGATCATCTTGTCGAGATCGGCCGGATTGATGGGTTCCAGAGCGACTCGGACAATGGGTTTGCCGGCCATGTTGACACCGGCGAGATTGACGGCACCGGGCAGCTTGCTGCACAGGGTGCCTGACTTGAGAATCTTACCCTCCAAGCCCCCGACACCAAAAACAACGCCGGCCGGAACCGAGTTTAGGGACTCTAGGTTCCTTCCCATCAGCATGTAAAGTGCCGTGATGGTGACCTCCTGAGGTTCTGGTGCTGCGTTCGGCTCGCCCGGTGACCACTTGGGAGGAATAACGTAGAGTTTGTCGCCCACCGTCAAAGTTCCAGAGTAGATGCGGGCAAATCCGATGAGATGCTCCGGATCAACTTCCTTCTCCTCCAGCTGGGGTGAAAAGTCGTCGATGCTAATGGATTCAAAAGCATTCACCGCGCTGTCCAAGCCCCCCTTCTCGGTGGCAGACGCTTGCGCTCTCAGAGCCTCGGCTCGCTTCTTGCGAGCGAGATCTCGGGCTTCCTCCCCGCTCATTTGAACACCGGGCCGTCTCTTGTTCTCAGGCAGCTCGCTTTCTGGTACTGACACCATCTTACTCACATACGCAACAACAGGATCAGACTTGTCGTGCTTGAATGAAATCATGGCATCCTTGATTGTCGGGTCAATGTGTTCGGAACCCGGCGAGTCTTGCAGAATCTCGGGTAGACGCTGAGCCTGTGCTGCTGGAGGGGAGGGCAGAGATTCGATAACAGAGACGAGGAGTGCGGTTGACAAGGGGAGCCAGTGGGCGAAGACGGTCGTCATGAGAAGCCTGGGGTCTCGGGCTCGAAGGACGTGTGATGGGATATTGATGTTGAGTGATTTGGAGACCTTTTCCAGCAATACCGGATCTCCCTTTCCGTTGTCGCCGCCTGTCGTGGCCGAATAAACGGTCCAAACGGGCTCCAAGACGAGCTGTACAAACATGGGTTTGAGGTTTCGACCTTTCAGATGGTTGGGTCCCAGCACCTTCTTTGTCTTGGGATCCAAGTAGAAGCTGCCCCAAAGAACCTTTTCCAACAGCCCTCGCTTGATGCCGAGCTTCTTCTCGTACAAGCTGGCGAACTGCCGGCAAGTGAATGCCCACCCGTCAATGGCGCTGCTGAAAATGACATTGTTCTTTTCGGGAGCAAAGTAGATGTCTTCATCGTCTCTCTCCTCAAATTCCAAATCGTCGGCATCGCCGATCTGGTCCGCCGATTCCTTGGCTGCCGTGGCCGCATTGGCGCGCTCCTCCATCCTCTCCCTCCAGTTGAGGTCCTCTTCCATCCTCTCACCCTGGAAGAAACTTCCGAGGACAGCGTTGACTTGTTCCAAAAGTTTGCTCAAGTGGACGTAGGCTTCCGCGGGTGTCATCTTGAGTTCAGTGACGAGCCTATCCATCTTGTTGATGACCAGGAGCGGCTTGAGCTTCTCAATCCACGTCTGGCGCAAGACAGTCACTGTTTGACTGCACACGCCTTCGACTGCGTCAACCAACACCACGGCACCATCGCACAATCTCGACGCCGTTGACACCTCGCTGCTGAAATCGATGTGTCCGGGGGAGTCGATCAAGTTGATGAGGTACTCTTTGGCTTCGGGAGTAGCTTCGGGAGCAGATCTCCGGAGCATGGAGAAATAAAGTGAGATGGCTGAGGATTCCATTGTAATGCCTCGAAGTTGTTCATCGGGCCTTGAATCCAAGTATCGAATCTTGCCGGCTAATTTGGGAGAGATGATGCCGTTGGTGGCCAGGAGGACATCTGTAAGAGACGTCTTGCCATGGTCGACGTGGGCCAGAATGCAAATCTATCCAGCTGTTAGTCAATCAAAACGACTTGTTTCGGAAATGTCTAACAGATTTCGCCTACATTTCGAATATCCGTTGACTGCCGCTGCAGACTGGCTAACTTCTCTGGGGTAACGACGGGCATGATGACAACCGGAATAGGCTTTGGCCTATGGTTCTGAATTCGCTCGAAATTGAATAACCTTGGAATTCTCTAACGGCGCGTAATGGGATCTCTCTCGTTTTTGAAGACGTCAAGGCCTCCCTAAACAAACTCGTTGTGGCGGAGTTGTCCGTGAATGGCTCAGTGTGTGACTAATCCCGTCAATCAGCCTTCGATATGACACAAGAATCAGCAAATCCTTGCACTGGCCACGCTTTCTTGGGAAATATGCGGAATGACTGACAATGACTCATACGCACGCCTGCGATGTCTAATCCAAGCTCCAGCGTCAGATCTTTTCCGTTCAACATGCTAAAAATCTCCAGCCCTTTGTCGCTGCCGCCTTCCTCCTCGACCCCCCGCCTGGCAGCTTCTCGTTACCCCACCATCGAAAACCCGTTAACATGCAATCGATAAGCAGTTATCCACACCCACCGCCCCGGTATAGCGAACATCCCACCACAAACCCTAAGCTCACCAAAATTCGCAAGTTGCGCTGGGTCTCTCGGCGTGCGTAAAATTTCGATACCCCTCATCAACGACGAGAGAGGCCATCACCGACGACCCACGACCGACAGCCCAGGATGCCTAGCTTTCAGAAAGGCGTGGCTCCCGCCCGCGCCATGAACGACGACAGCGATGTGGAAGAGGAGGCCCTCGTGGCCGAGTACAAGGAGCATGTTCAGTACGAGGACGGCGACGACCTTAGCCGTACCACGTCTTTGAACATGACTGCCCAGACCGACGACATCCAGGCTCGCCTCGTCCAGGCCGCTCAGCCCCTCGACTTCCAGGCTCCTCTCGAGACCAAGTTCCAGAGCTACGATGCCTACTGCAGCTTGTTCCATTACATCCTCAACTCTGAGGGTCCCGTCGACCTCGAGCCTCCGTCTGTTAGTTTACCCCGGATCTGAACTTTGCCGTGATTGGCTCGGATGACTGGATACTGACTATTGCTTCGCAGTACTACTGGGCTTGGGACGTCATCGACGAGTTCATCTACCAATTCAACTCCTTCTCGTCCTACCGAATGCGAATTGCCCGACAAACGTCCAACGAGGAGGAGCGCCAGGCTCTGCGCGAGAACCCCAACACCTGGGGCTGCTACAGCGTCCTCAACGTCCTCTACTCCCTGATTCAGCGATCGCAGATCACTGACCAGCTGGCTGCCATGAAGCGCAACGAGGACCCCGTGTCCGTCGCTGGCGAGTACGGCTCTAAGAACCTGTACCGCATGCTGGGCTACTTTTCCATCATCGGTCTCCTTCGGGTGCACTGCCTGTTGGGTGACTTCAGCCTCGCCCTGAAGACTCTTGATGACATTGAGCTCAACAAGAAGGCTATGTTCGCCCGCGTCATGGCTGCCCACTTCACCACCTACTACTACGTGGGTTTCTCCTACATGATGATGCACCGCTACGCCGATGCCATCCGCATGTTCAGCCACATCCTCGTCTACGTTTCGAGGACCAAGAACTTCCAGAAGAGCGCTCAGTACGACTCTATCACTAAGAAGAACGAGCAGATGTACGCTCTGATCGCCATCTGCGTCGCCTTCCACCCCACTCGTCTCGACGACACCATCCACAGCGCCCTCCGGGAGAAGTACGGCGACCAGCTGCTTAAGTTGCAGCGTGGCGGCCCCGAGTCTCTGCCCATCTTCGAGGAGCTGTTCCGCACCGCGTGCCCCAAGTTCATCTCCCCCGTGCCCCCGGATTTCGAGAACCCCGAGGCCAACATCGACCCCGTTGAGCACCACCTCGCCATCTTCATGGACGAGGTCAAGACCAACATGTGGGGCCCGACCATCAAGTCTTACCTCCGCCTCTACACCACCATGGACCTCAACAAGCTGGCTGGCTTCCTCGAGGTCAAGCCCGAGGAGCTTCGATCGTGGCTCCTCGTCACCAAGCAGCGCACCAAGCAGCTGCGATGGCAAGACCAGGGCCTGCTCGACGGTGAGCTGATCAACGTCAGCGACCTCGACTACGCTCTCCAGGGTGTAAGTTATCGTCATTCATGCACCTCCCCACACCCTCCGGCCCGGCACGGCAATCGTGATACGACGTGGCCATCCATACATATGTATCTTGATGACGGAAGCTAATGTGTTATTCCCAGGACTTGATCCACATCTCGGAGGCCAAGGTGGGACGTAAGCTGGTGGACTGGTATCTCCGTAACCTGTCCCGCACTTACAACTAAGAGTGTGGTGGTATGGACACTTGGCAAGCCTCATTGCCCGTTCGCCCAGTCATGGTAACCGCGGAAACCCGCGAGATTTCGAGGGACCGAGGTTGGGCTGAACGAAAGGGTTGGTTCGCGTCGTGCAGCAGACCAAAGGGTATGGTATGGGATGCATGACATGGCATGGCAACGGCGTCTCGGAGTTGGTGATGCTCGTGCAAAAGCTTGAGGATTTCCTCGAGATGGGCTGTAAGTGAGGGTAGAGATGGCTTCGACCTCTTTGTTATTAGAGAGGTGTGGGATCATGGAGGACATCTAAAAAAGAAAGAAGGCAAATGTGAATTTAATTGATGATTCGATGTTACGCAGAACGTTTCGTATGCCAAGGTCGTGATGGAGACCCAGACCTGTATCCGTACTCCGTGCTTCCGTGCTTGGCTGACCGGCCTGACCTTGGCCACAAGTGCCGGGCTCCGCCTTGGCCGCGGGCATGTTAATACGACGGGATGCCAAGGAGAAGCTGAACTGACGAGGCGTCTAGCACGGGAGCATTCGAAAAATAGGTAATAACCGCGGGTGTCGAGAGCTGACATGGGGCAACAGTGCACGTGAGCATGCATGCATTCGTGTCTTGGCTTTCTGGGCACAACCGGCGATCAGCGGAATTGGCAGCGCCGAGAAATGGGGTGAAAGGTCTCGGCGAAGCATGGAGTTGAGGGGCATCCAACTCCCAACTCTTACGAAAAATGTCGCCTCTTCGAGCATCGCCGCGCACAAAATTCATGGTCGGCGAACCAAAAGGCTGACCCTATCAGAAGCGAGATCTGATCTGATCTCGGTTAAGGCAAGCGTCAGAAAATAAAAACCCCCGTCTTGTCCTGTATGGCGTTTGGTTGGCGGCGGCGCAGTCGCGAGGGCTAAAATGTCTTGGACATGCGTTCTGCCTCGCTACATGGCCACGTGCCCCAAGCCAAGGGTCGACGATTGATGGGTTGAAGAGGGAGGGGGGGGG
>JAMQMW010001205.1:15636-42677 GCA_024115155.1 Thelonectria blattea
TCCTTCCTGGGGATACTTGATTATGCTCACCCGGTGACGCAAAATGCACAAACGCTAGACTTCTTTGAGACGAACCTACCAAACTCTCATTCGCCGATCTCGAGATATAAAACTCTAGCCTTGATTTCAACGACAATTCCTGGTTCTACCCGACGCCCTTCCTTGGATTGATAGCAGACCACGAGCTTACCGCCTGTTCTCTCTCCAAAACAGTCTAGTCGACGTGCTCAATTGGGACCAGTGCGTGTAGAACTCGTCCTCCAACAACTCTCGAGGTGTGCGGGCGGAGAGCGCACCGGCTCCGGGAGGGCGGATGGGAGCAAACAAGGTGGCATTAGTGCGCCCGGGACTACCAAGGTAATTAAGTGGGTTCCTTCAAGCCTCCGGTTCTCTTGGGAGTCGGTCGAATGAGCTGGAGAGAGAGGGAGCTTGGGAAGGGGAGGGAGGATCTGCCCTCCCATGTGATGAGGGTTACGAGGCTGCTGGGGGGTGTGTGTGCGCGGCGCCCGCGTGAGGACTGTCGTGTTTAGGTTGTTTGGGCTAACATTTGTCCGGCGCAAAAAAAAAAAAAGGAAAGGCTGTGGAGGAGAACATTGTTTGAATGAAATTTGGAGACGGAGGCAATTTTCAGTCTTGTGAATTGTAATAGGAGCGGGAGGATGGATGATGGCAGTATGACTGCGAAAAGCACATGTACCAAGATTGATTGATACCGACATTTCACCAGCAGCCAATTGTTCCCCGCCGCTGGCGCATGCTTCTCTCTCACCGTGCAGGGCTCCCTCGCCCGTCCCGTTGTCCTAATCGACAATCTCGCCTTGGCCTGCATGAGCTCTTGTGGCACCCTTTGCGCATGATGACTGCCTTTGCCTTTGCTGCTGCTTCTGCTTCTGCAGGAGGCGACCTACCGCTTCGACAAAAAAGGTGGCCCAAGCATGGTGAAAAGTGCAATGAGAGGCCGCGACGACGCGCCCACACGGCCCAACCACGTCTCAACCCTTTCGATTTCTTTCTTGATGAGGATGACTCGGCGAGTTCCCGTGTGTCCCTCCTGCAAGCCCACTCGTCATCCCACCGAGCTGAAGGATGCCAGAGAGGTGCGAAAAAGCAAATACGGGCACTATGAACCACGGAGCGTCGGAGCTAAGAGGGAGCTGGCTTTCTCATCCCACAACCAGCCAACAGCTTGTTGTGTGTGTGTGTGTATTGCTCTCGGGGGGGAAGACTCTTCGATAATACTCCTCCTCTTGTCTTCGTCGCCGTCCGGTTGTGACGTGGACCAAGGCCCGATCCGCCTGGCGCGAGATGTATGGTAACCCACTTTGGAGGGAGCCAAGTTTGCGGAAGGCCATGTTTCCGCACAGCTCTCGTGTGGTTGAAGTGAGTGCTTCGTAATTCTCCTCAAGTTCCCTTTTCTGTGTCATTTTGCGACGTATCATAACCGTCGTCCGACCGTAATAATTAACGAACGGCCAGCGGGGCTCTCGACAACAAGAAAATCTTTGCAGACGATGGTGCCCAATTGCTCTCCCAATAATCGATAGAGAGAGAGCTTTGCCGGGAGAGGATAGACGAAGACACCAAAACTATCTTGTCCCACTCACCTTGATCCCCTCACACCTCGCGGCACACCCCCCCACTCCATCCATCCATCATCTTGCCATCCCTCCCCGTCTCCCCCCTCCCTCATTATTACACATTCCTTGCCTGACTTATAACCTTACCTTGGACGGCATCTGGGCTGACTCTTTTGGTAGCGTCCTAACTCCTGGGCCTTGTTGGAGAAAAGGCTTTTGTTTCGTCGACGCAACAACTCGTCGCATCATTCGTCATCTAAACCGATTCTTTTCGCATTGCTCGTTTGCAGCTCTGTTCGCCGCATGTTCCACCGTCCGTCATTCACAACTCCACCCTCTAATCTCGTTGGCTCCGAGCTCTCAGCCTCTTGAACCCAAAATCTCTTGGCCGTCGAGACCCCTTGGCCGTGTCTAGGCTGTTAACGACAACCGCCGACCGCCTTCTGGACTCTTTCTTGTTCTCTGCTTTCTTCTCTCGCAACAACTCTGCATCTGCATATGCCCTCGCTAATCGTCTGTCGACCGATTTACGCAACTCACTGATAAAGCACGTACCTTCCCCCCAAGCACCAACACCAACACCATCCGTATCCGTACCTCCTCACTCGATCGAACCTTGCTACCGACGTCCAAAAGCGAAACGGCTGGTCGCATTCCCATCTCTCGTCCCGCCTGTCTCTCTCTTCCTGCGCGTGCGCCTGCGCTGGCGTCGCCTTACATCTGTCTTGTCCCTGCGAGGGTGCACGAACGGCTGGCTGCTCCTTGCCTCACGCCCAATCACTCGAGCTGCCGGGGTCGTCCTTTCCCTCCTCGTCCACAAGCATTCCGTATTTTCCGCCTTATCGCGCCATCCTACACTGCAACGAGCAGGTCCGAGTAACCTGTTACTCTCTGCTGTTGTTTGCTTGTGCGCTTTTGCGATACCCTCTCTCGAGACACACCCCCGTCGACACGCGCTACCGAGCGTTATTGGTACCGGTTCCTTTTGCGAGAGACGGACGTGGTGCTGAGGGATCGATAAGTGGAAAGGGAATCAAGGTCCTTGGAACGGATCCTCAGGCGCAAACCGGACTACTTCCCCTCGTTGACCACTCAACTCGAGCAGTCACTACCCAGAGGGCACTACTTATAGCTCAGGCCGTTCGCAACCACCGGTTCCATTCCTTTTCGACGAAGGGCAACGTACCTGGCCTATCCCACTCAACACTCACACATCCAGCATACTAGATCCCACGAGTATACTTCCGAGACACTCGATTTAGCCATCGGATTGTCGCGAGCAAGAGAAGCAGGCCATAGCCCGGGCTAGGCGATCGAATTTCTTGCTTCCTGTTCGGAGCTCGACCGGAACGAGATGGCGACATCATCGTCCTTGATTCCTCCCATCGAACGATCCGATTCCGACATCTCCCCCAAGACGACCGAACCGCCGGCCTCAAAAGAAGATTACTTTCCGTCTGATGCAACAGTCGATGGCTCTGGGACCAGTGTAAGGGCGAGCGGTAGCGACGGCGAGTCTTCCGCGCACAAGTCCAGCGTCTCCTTTGCTCCAGACCTTCCCACCGCACGCCACTCGAGTCTCGAAAGTACGGACGCGACCGCGACCGATGATGGGCTTACCTTGGACCGGAAGGCTTCGATAAGTTCGGTCTCTTTTCGACAGCCTCTCAACCCCTCTCTACCACAGGGCAAGCCCCAGCAGATGAGCGGCTCCCGCATCCGTGCCAGCTCGCCGCCTCATAACAGGTAAGGAACTGACCCTTTCCTTGGATTTCCTCTCTTGCTGCATTGCGTCTCCGTCCCAGCCAATCTCTTCCCTCTGGATGCTCTCAGTCTCAATGCCCCACGTCTATCCCCGCACTCGGCTGCGAGGACGCAATTCGTTCATGGTGACACGCCAGAGAAGTTGCTGGCGTCCAATTCGAGAGGATTACCAAAGATAGGCGTCGTTGTGTATCGACGCCACTGCATGGTTCCGTGCAATGAGGTCTCGGATATCGCATGCCGAGACTTTGGCGGCATGACGGCAGAATGCTGGCAGAAGATGGACCGAACCCCCATCTCGGCCGGATGCGCACTGGGGTGTGTCAATGGTCTCGGGTCAAGCGGCATCTCTCGATGTTTTGGTGTTTTGACGCCTCCCTGCCTTTGCTTGTACAGTGCCGTGCCGGAGGACCACAAGCATCACTCGGTGCGACCTTGGGCGTCAATGTCGCAAGTCGAGCCGATTGGAATCGCCTCAACTCGACCATGATGTGACGAGAGCACTCTAGGTGAATCTTGGCCTGGTGGAACCCTCACAAAGAACTAGCCAAGTTCACGAGGCTCTGGCCTATCATGCAGCCAGTGTCCCACCTAATATGCCACCAGCTTCCCCGCTGTTCTCGAATCCTGAGTCGCGGGGATGACTGCAGAAAGGCTCGTGAGCTAGCCGCTTCGCTTCGTCAGGCCACTCGAGCCCAGCTTCTGAGTTGCCCTGTTGTGGTTCCTCTAGCCGCAAATTCCCGCAGGGCTTTTGCCTCTTTGCCGCCACCACTTTCCCCTCTTGTTTCACTTGTTTGACTTTGTCTGCTCAACTTGTTTTCTTCTGTTCTCTCTTCAACTTACCTCTTCGCACTCACGCGCATTCGTCACAAATCCACCATACAATGGCGGCGACGCTAACCGAGACTTCGCCCGACAGATTTCAACGCCATATCGCCTTCGATAACCTCCCCGCCGGCGAACCTACTAAGAACAATCCCATCTCTTTGACGCTCAATGTACGACACAATGGATACCAGCCGCGCCGTAGGTCGCGCACCTTCATGGTGGGCGTGGACGAGCATGCCTATTCCGACTATGCGCTGCAGTGGCTCTTGGACGAGCTGGTAGACGATGGCGACGAAATTGTGTGTGTTCGAGTTATCGAAAAGGATATACGCATGTCGGACAAGGCGTACCAGGAGGATGCCGAGGCCATCATCAAGAGCGTTGTCGAGAAGAATGGCAATAACCGTGCCATCAGTATCATTTTGGAGTATTCCGTCGGCAAACTGCATGGGACTTTTCAAGCCTTGGTATGACTCTTGCCACCCGAACCCTCGGCATGGATACTGACGTTGGCAGATCCAAATGTACCAACCCGCCATGCTTGTCGTCGGAACTAGAGGCCGTTCACTCGGCGGCCTGCAGGGTCTTGTGAATACTCGGAACTCGTTTTCCAAGTACTGCCTCCAGTACTCGCCAGTGCCCGTTGTCGTTGTTCGACCGACGGAGAAACGCATGAAGAAAAAGACAAAGAGAAGCAATGACACGAGCAGACAGACATACATTGGTATGTTGGCGGCCAATCATGGCAAGCACGAAGCCGACAGCGAATCGAGCAGCACCTATGAATTGGAGATTCAAAATTCGCCCGACGAAGAGGCGCACCAAGTTGCGCGCGTCCTTGGCCTGCCTGCAGCATTTGACCCGACTATCAAGCCCATCAACCCTGGCTTGCTGCTTCATCCGCGATCCCCGGGACCGGCCAGCATCAACGAGGATGTGCGTGTCGTCAAGGACAACATGAGCCCTGAGAGTGACGACGAAGACGACGATAGTGCAGAGTTTGAGGTCATGTCGGGCCAGCAAGCATTGGATAAGCACAAGTTGGAACAACTTCACAAGATGGAGGTGGGAGAAGCGGCCGCCCTTAGGAGAAAGGTGGAGGAGGAGGATGACGATGACGATGACGAGAGCTCCACGACACAGAAAACTGCATCATAGAGGATGAAGAGGCTCAAGACTGGCGGCAAGATCGACGACGAGACCATCCCTGGCAACACGACGCTCAAAGTTCTCAGCCCCGTCCAGGAGGTGATATTTCAGTGTCAAACACAATCGCCGGCGGCTGCAGGGAGCCAAACATGCGACGGCAATGCAAAGCCCGTGGATGGTGGCCAGCGTGCTGTAGCCTCGCATCCCGCCGCCGAACCAAGCGCGGGACCACAGCCGCAAGACAGTCCCTCGACGAAGCATGAAGCATCAGATGGGAGTCATGGGCGGGAGCAAGATTCCCAGCCCTCATCAGGTGACCGTGGTGGAACCCTCCCACGGGACAGCGACGAGAATTTGAGAGGCGCTCGAAGAACGGCCGCCACGGAACCTAAATCTGGATCCCAACCCGGGTAGCAATCTGGCGATGTTGGGGATGAGGGAGGAGGATCATCTGCTCGCGAAAGGCAAACCGACATGTCGGGTCGCTCCGAAGGCGAAAAGAAGCAACACGCCCCATCAGATTCGGGGACTGGCACGACAAGTGGCCGAGCTCTTCCAACGGGGCGAAGCGAGGTTCATCGTCATGTGGTCGAGGGCGAGGCCGAGTCGGCCCGTGAACTACAAGAACCAGCTCAACACGGCACGGATTCCTTTTCGACGACGCGACCTCGAATGGAAACGAGCGGGCATGAAAGTACCCCTCAGCATGGCGCGAGGAAGGGTAGCTCAACGAGTCAACCCGTTCAAACCCAGTATGGAATTGAGATGGCAGATTTGACGGCACCAACTACGCTATCGGCCTTGACGCTGACAGCTGGCGAGGAAACTGATTACAGCGGTCGAACGTTGGGGCGACCTCCTCCCAGGCTACGTGGTCCTCCCGAAGCAAATGTCAGTTCGAGGCAACAGGACCCTGAACCCCCATGTTGGAGGCAGACTCAACAGCTTTTCTACAATGGTTGTATCCGTTTGGGTCGGATCCTTTCTTGCGATGGCTGCTGTGTTTCTGATGGCAAGAATTAAAGGTGGCGACGTATGTTGAATGAAATGGGGGCAGCGATAGACAAATGGGGAGTGATAGATTTAGCCATAGACGCTCAAGCGATCCCACCGGTTGGCTGGTTGTGTCAGTGTCACAATTTTGGTCTCACATGCTGTGCGTCAGGCTTGCAGGGAACTCGGCATCGGGCGTTTCCGATAGTCCGTCACATCGTGTTTTAGCGTGGCAGGAATGGAATTTGATTAGGCCAGGATCAGCCTGAGGCAGCAAAAGTGGCAGGGGGCTGGAACGGTCCAGCGAACAATAGAATGACGATAGTGCAAGAAGGAGGAAGGAGGGAAGGAGGAATGGAGGAAGGGGGAACGGGAAGGGGGGATCCACGGGTGCCTCACGACGCCCCCAAACCAACCCCCAAACACGTCAGCCTGCCCGTAATTTCTCCTTCTTCAACCCGCTTCAATTCCACCGGAATTACAATACGAATACTACTGTTGCTGTTCAATACGGATGACTGCGCCTGGCCACCAGGTCCCTGTCTCGGTTGATATCCATTGGTGACGTCGACTCCCAGATTCGACTCTGGCCTTTGTTGGTTCCTTCGGCCCCGACGGAGGGGACGACATCGACAAGACAACAGCGAGCCGCATCGACGACGGACGACGACGATACGCCGAATGATTGCACGATAAAATAAAAAGATTCCCCGATAGGCGACGCGACCGACCGCCGCCGACCGACGACTGACTACTTACTCTCGTTCCTCACGTCTTCGTATTCTCCTCGACGTCGCAATCAGATCGACCATGTGGCCCTTTACCCGTTGCGCATACGACTCCTGCGAGGCCGTCAACCCAAACCGCATCACCACGTCGGTCATCCTCGCCCTCATCCCGTTCCTCGTCGTCTTCAGCTCCGTGACCGTCCTCGTGGTCCGCCACATCTTCCCCCGCCTCAACAGCGCAGCCGAAGCCCGCGATGGCGAAGACCACGTACTCCCTTCCCACGCGCCCCTTGCGCTGCGAGCCGCACATGCAGAACACGGCGCAAAGAGCTGGCAGAGGCGCGGCGCTGCTTGGACCTTTGGCGTGACGTGCGGGCTGGCTGCGACGTTGGGTGCTTTGATCATGGACGAGATCTTGGAGCTGGTGAATCCCACGTCGAGGAAGCTGGCCCTCCGCGTCACGGTGCCGACGCTCTTGTTCGTTCTCATCGTTCTCGTTCCTTGGTTGGAGTGTCGGTCCGTCGTCACCAGCGCCGGCTGGAGTTTCCAGCGCACCGCAAAGGGGAACCTTCCGCGCGTCGCCTGGGGAGTGCATCTGGTGCTCTTCTTGGGATGGCTCTTTACCTTTTGGTCTGTCGGTCAGGCCGTCCCTTCCCACGCTCTGAAGGCTGTCAAGAGCACATCCAAGGATGCCGGCCTTTCCGAGGCTGTCATCCGGGCATGTCTCGAGCGAATTGGCGTCGTGGGCATTGCCTTGATGGCCTTGCTCTCGGGTTTCGCTGCTGTATCGGCGCCGTGGCATGCCTTTGTTGATGTGACTTCGCGACGAAGGAAACCCGTGACAGAGGCCGACGTGAACCGGAAGCAGGCTGGGCTCGACGCCACAAACGAGATGCTCACGACAAAACGACATCGACTGCAGTATCTCGAGCGCAAGATTGCGGATCGGCCGAACGCGCCGTCTGGCAAAGGCAGCGGTCTTGTGGGCAAAGTCATGGGCTCCCTCCGAGGTGGCTCTGGGGAAGAGATCGAGATCAAGTCGCTGCGCATCGAGATCGGGGGCTTGGAGACGATGGAGGCAAACCTGGCTTCGGGTCTGTCCATGCTGAAGAACCATCGCGCAGCGACGGCCCGCGCAGCCACGCTGTCGGGACGCATGCTCCTCGTTCCTTCATATCTCTTTAGTTTATACTGTATTTATCGCATTGCGGCCACGACGCTGACCACTCTGCGGAGGGCGTCTTCCCCGTCGACGAGTTTCGCCAGCAGCGACCCTATCAACCGCTTCCTCTCCCTGTTCGCGAGGCACTTCGACCCCAAGCTCGATCAACTGGCATGGGCTCGGTTCATCAGCTTCGCTCTCAGCGGCGTGATTCTATTGGCGAGCGCGAATAGCGTGGTGCAGACGTTCCACCTCTTCGCTAAGTGGACGCCGGGCCTCCTACGCCAGGCGCAAGCCAACATGGCGCTCTTTGTCGGCCAGATTGCCGCGACGTACGTCATCTCGTCGTCGCTGCTCCTGCGCAGTCAACTGCCGACGGCTTTGGGCTCGGCGGTCGGCAGCGTGTTGCAGGGGGCACTCAGTCCGGGCTTCGTGGACGGCTGGTTCGAAGGATGGTTCCTCCTCGGCAGCTTGTCCACGGCGGTGGGCATTTGGATTGGGAGGAAGCTGAGCGGCGATGACGACTGGGACGACTACGGGCTGGAGG
This sequence comes from Thelonectria blattea, assembly GCA_024115155.1. Taxonomy (NCBI): domain Eukaryota; kingdom Fungi; phylum Ascomycota; class Sordariomycetes; order Hypocreales; family Nectriaceae; genus Thelonectria; species Thelonectria blattea. The sequence continues at coordinate 24,385 of JAMQMW010001205.1, forward strand.
AGATGGGGGCCAAGAGGTCATGAGGTGGAGGGGTTGTATCTGTACGAATACCGTGTAAGAAGGAGCTTGGCGTTTTGGGAGAGCCATTATTGCGGGTTGGGAAAGGCATTTATCTACCTGGTCCCCGGACAAGGGACAAGGGACAGCGGGAAGCGGGCAGCGGACATAAAAGGACGGGACAGTATTCGTATATATGACGAACTGGAATGTTTAGGTTTCATTTGTATAATGTCGTGCCGCATACCAGGCATCGAGACGATGCGGGTCTCGGCACGAGTCGAAGGCAGCAGAATTAATCCAAGGCTTCAATTATGCTGCCTGGTTGGTTGGTTGACTGAAGAGGAATTGTGATTAATGTCGGGTCTTTTGACTTGCCTGGATTGATGGGTTGGACTATAAGAAGGCGCGAAGGGGAGCCAATGGAAGTTTTGGATATTCCCTCATTGGTGCAGAGTCATTGGTGCTACTTAGTCTTGACAACTTGAACAACAAGTCAACATCAACAACAATATAAACACAACAACACCACCACCACCACCTCTCACGTCCTCTCGCCTCTTCTCACAACCAAAGCTTCAAACAACCTACAACATACAACATACAACCAACAAACAACTCGCTCACACAACATGTCCACCCAACCCCAATCCCCCCCAACAAGCTACACCGTCTCCCCCTCCCTCACCCGCTACACCACCCCTCCCGCCACCTTCCTCGCCGCCAACCCGTCCGTCGACCGCCTCATCGCCGGCTCCGTGGTGATCAACCCCGCGGGCCGCATCCTGCTCCTCCGCCGCGCGCCCCACGACTCCTGGCCGAACAAGTGGGAAGTCCCCGGCGGGTGCGTCGACCCCGAAGACCCGAGCCTCGTGGCTGCTGCGGTGCGGGAGTTGTGGGAGGAGAGCGGGTTGGTGGCTACGCATGTTCGGGCTGCTGTTGGGTTGTACCGATTTCCCCCTCCTTCAACCTCTTCCACTTCCACCTCTTCTACCTCTTCGACTTCCGACGACAAGGCAGACGCAGATGCAGATCTACCAAAAGGTGCAAGAGAAGACATCCTCGCCGTCAAGGACCAAATGGTGCTCTTCTGCGAAACGGGAAACACGTGGGGTAAACTGACGACGTGGACCGACGTGCTCTCGTGCGAAGACGTGACGGTGCGGCCAGACGAGCACGACGACTGGGCCTGGGTGACGGAGGAGGAGGCCGAGGCGAGACGGTTCGCGCACGGCGGGGAGTTGGACTTTGTGAGCGATGGGGTGAGGTTGACGGTGTTGGAGGGGTTTAGGCTGTGGAAGGAGAGTCGCGAGTGATGCCGTGGATACAGAAGATAGGGATAGAGATGGATGGAAGTAATAGAAGTACCGGTTCCGGTTCTTTTTGCTCCTTTTAAGAACTAAGAGACCCAATTCCATTTCGTTTACGAATACTCTCCTCTAGAACTAGGAAACAAAGCAACTCAAGTGCGAAGAGAGGGAGCGACTTCGGTGGAGGTTTTGGTGCGCGGGGTCGCTTGTTCGGAAGGGTTCAGACGATTGGGTAGGTATACAGCAGACGGAGCGTATAAGGGGGGTCTTGGGGAAGTCCGTCTTGATATTGGGTTGTCGAACCGTGAGATAATCTTGGATGTCTCCAACCTCCATATATCTATCAAACCCTACACGTCTATACCCCCAGAAACCCCCAACAACCTTGCCACACACGTTGCCAAACAGACAAGATGCACACGACGATTCATTGATCCGTAAATCACTTAACATACAGAAGAAACATCCCCCCTCCCCCAATCTCTTTACACAAAGGAAATGAACGCCGAGTTGGCCATCATCATCCCGTGTCTACCAAGTTTGAGAGCCAGTCGTAACATCGACATAATCGGAGAGAGCACAAACGAAGTTGCAAGCGTAAATAAAAAAATAAAAGAGAAAGAAAGATCCCCGGTCCCTCCTTTTCTTCCCATAACTCATCAACATGAAGAGAGAAAAGAAAAAAAAAAGGAAAATAAAAAAAGTCATCTTTAAGAGAGAGCCGTGATCATTCAATGCATGCCACGTTTCCATCCATCCATCCGTTCATCCATTTGCCGCCATTCTTTTAAACTTTTCAGTCTCGAAAACGCCGAGGGCTCATGCTCAAATAGCGTCCACCAGCTTACCCTCCGCTTCCGTTCCTATTGGACGAGACAGAGGGGAAGAGTTGTAGAAAGTCTGTCGAGTCTGGCCTGGGTGGCGGGCCAGACGAGGAAAACAAACTTGCCTTTGGTTGTTACCAAGGCAAAAGAAGATCCAAATAACCCGGGTCCCCGTTGTCCCAGGACCAGGAGCTATTCGGCAGAAGACTGGCATGCGGCACGATGAACTGGAGCCCTGCATTCCGGGGTCCATCCTCAGTCGAGCCCCATGCCCAAGTGTGCGGGAGGAGGAGATGGGTTGTTTTCGCGATCAAATAGCAGAGTCCAAGAGGCAACCACCTTGTCCAAAGAGGAGGGGAGGGGGGTTCCGCGTGAGGGTACATCTTGCGACGGGCATGTCTAGTCGTGAAACCGGAAGGAAACGGGGCTATATCTACACCTTTTTAGCGTCCCTGCCGGCCCTTCTTGGGCAGCGTCACTGTCGTCCAGCCGTCATCATCGGCACTGGGCGTGGCAGGCTCGGCATCCCCTTCGCCTCCAGCAGGTGCCTGAGCCGGAGCTCCGTTGGCACGGGGAGATCGGTTTTCGTTTCGCGGGCCGCGACCCGAGCCGCCGCGACCGCCACGGGCGCCGCCACGGTGACCACGCTCCGCACCGGCCGAACGCCAGCTGGAAGCCTCCGTGGCACGTGACTTGTATGGCTCACGAGGTTCGCGAGGTTCGCGAGGTTCACGGGGCTCACGGGGCTCGCGTGTTCGGATGGGAAGCTTCTGCTCTCCATCGGCCTTGGCAGGCTCCTCCGCAGCTTTCGCTTCCTCAGCCTTCTGTGCCTCCTCGGCCTTCTGCGCCTCCTCGGCAGCCTTGGCCTCGGCAGCTTCCGCAGCCTCAGCCTCCGCCTTGGCAGCAGCCTCCTTGGCAAGGCGTCGCTCCTCCTTGGCCTTCTCTTCAGCCTCGCGACGCTCTTGAATGGACTGTTGTCGCTTCTCCTCGATCAACTTCTCTCTGGCGGCGGTATCAATGGGACGGGCGGCGCCAAAGGGGCTGGCCTTGGAGTCGGATGAGCCACTGGCTCCGGCGTCGGTAGCCTCGGAGACAGTTCGCTTCTGCAGGTTCAAACGGGGTCGGCCGCCTTGCACAGGAGCGGCGTTTGAGAGCGCAGGAGATGGGGGTGCGCTTCCCTCAGGAGAGATGGGCTTGCCGGGTTGCATCCGGTCTCGCCATTGCATATCCTTGTCGGCAGCGGTAGGGACACGCTCGGGGCGCTCGGGGCGCTCTGGGCGATCGGTCTGTTCGCGACGGGGTCGTCCCTCGCCCCAAGCCGCTTCGCGACGGGGTCCACGGTGAGAGTCGCTACGCTCTCCGAGTCCTTCGCCACGGGGCCGGCTGCTGTCGCGGGAAGAAGGACCCTCGTTGGCAAGGGGAGCCAGAGGTCCATGTCGTTCCCAAGTCAGGTCGCGAGAGGGGCGAGCTTCGAAAGAAGCAGGGTCGCGGGGAGGTCGACGCTCGCGGGCCTCGCCATACTCGGGACGGTTGGACCGCGCGTTGCCAAGGTCGGGCAGAGGTCCCTTGCGAGTCCAGTCGCCCATCTCTCGGATCGAATCACCACGGCCACTGTCACCACCTCGAGCTAAAGAATGTGAGTACCAGGTTAGAGCAATGGGATTGAATCGAAAGCTTACGAGGATCGGCAACCTTGATGCGAACGGGTCGGCCCCCGAAGGTGTCTCCATCAAGGGCAAGAGCCTTCTTCAGGCCCTCCACGTCGGCGAATTCGACATAGCCAAAACCCTTGGGGCGCTGGGTCTCACGATCCTCGATCAGGCGGACAGAGGCGACCTCGCAGCCCTCAAAGAACTCGTTAACGGCCTCGTCGGTGACATCGTAAGCCAGGTTTCCCAGATGGGCGGTATAGGGGGGCTTGGTAGGAATCGGCTGGGGAGCGGCCTCGCGGACAGAGAATCCTGGCTCAGTCAGTATCGGTGAGCGTAGGCCGCGGGGAGGTCGACATACCTCGATCTTGCCAGCTGGAGGTGGAGGACATGAAGCGAGAGCCACCACGGTCGCTCGGGGGGAGGGGCTGAGTGCCTGAAGGATACGGTCAGTCCACCACATGATCGACTCGAGAAGGGAAAATAGCGCCTACCGGTGACTGGAACAAGTTAGCATAGGGACGACGACGAGGTGACAATATGAGGGATAATAGCTTACCATAAGTTTCTTCAACTTCGTCGGCCCAAGAAGCACCACCACCAAATCCTGTGAATGAGGGTCAGCATGGCCGTCGTTCGGTGGCACGTTGACATGTGTGCGTGCGGCGGGGCTGGCGACGATGCGACGCGGACGAGGGGCAACACGAACCTGCATCAGACAGAAAGTCCCCAAGGGACATCTTCTGCTGCTGCTCCTTCTTCTTCGGCGCTGGGGGGACGGTTAGCAAGACGAGAGAGGACAGCGGGAGCATCGTGCTCACCCATGATTGCGGCTTAGGCGATTACGCGCAACGAGTCCTAGACCGATGCGCGTGGAACTTGTAGAGGGATGAAGCCGACCCGGGGTTGGCCTAACCTCTGAGCGAGAATCGGGTTCGAAAGACGGGAGGGCTGAGGAGTTCGGATGTCGAGATTTGGAGATTCCAGAACAGAATTCCCCTAATTGGAAGAGGTTCGGTGAACGGAGGCGATCGAGGAAAGCTTGTTAATCCCCCCGACGAGTGTTGCCGTGTCTGGGTTTGACGAAACGAAATTTGCTCGGCCGTAGGAAAAAATGATATGGAGGCGCCGGTGAGGGTTGCCTTAATTTTGCCCAGCAAGGAGTGGGATACGCTAGCCCGAAGTAGGGTTAGCGGCTGCTGCTGGTCTCCTTCCCTGCTCGCTTGCAGGTCGTCGTGGCCTTTTGGTTTGTGTGCAGGTTGTGCCTTCCTTACATAACCAGTCCACCCATCCCACTGCCACAAGTTTTTCCGAGGCTTTGATTCGTCCCTGCCGACGTCCCGTCTGCAGTTCATCATCCATTGTTCTTGATGAGCAAACGACTTCTTGTTGATATCGTCATTCTGTGATACCAACCACTGCAACCCCTGTCTTTCTCAATGTAATTGCCTAGCATTCCATCCTCGTTATCCTTCTTGGCGTTGTACCCTTCATATTGTCCTCTCATTACATTCCTTCTCATCGTCTCATCCATTCAACGCCAGCAAAATGGTCAACGACGGCAGCCGAGACCCCCAATCAGTTCTCACCCAGCGCCGCTATCCAGGTCGCGGCCTTTTTGCACCAGAGATTGTGGATTTGATTGTCCCTCCTCTCAAAGTTGGCGGTTGGACTGGTACGTGTCTCGAAGAACCCAAGGCGCATTACTCGCCGACTCACACACTGTGCCTCAGGAACTGCTGGTGTGATAGCTGGCGTAGGCGCGTCTATCTTTAAAGAAACTAACCCTATTATCTGGGGTACCATCTCTGGTTTCCAATGGTTTACTCTGGGGACGAGCTTCTGGTGTAAGTCAATTCTCACTCAATATCGTGGGTAAATTGAGCTAACCAACGAAAAGTTACAAGAAGCATAGCAATAAGGTCATGGGGCGGCGAAGAGCGAGTTACTCACGGAGACAGGGTTAAAGCCAGTGCAATCGCCGGTTCAGTGGCCGGTGCGGTGGGCGGCATCATACGTAAGTTTGATTCGTGCATCTGGGCATACTCAAGTCTGACACAGCCTAGGCGGCCCGTCGAACATTCTCCCAGCCATCGTTTGCTGGACAGCATTTGGGGCCGGAGGACAATGGATGGCAAATCGATTGGCGACTCGGCAGCCAAAAACGAAGGATGAGAACGACAGCTGGTTTCGATCCAAGTGGAGTCCCCTCAAGAAGCTGACTGATGAGGAATACGTTGAGATGATGTCGGAGAAGATTTTGAGAGTTGAGGCTGATATTGCTCTCATCGACGACCGCATTGCTGAGCTGAGGGTTGCGGAGCAAGACCAGGCGCGGAGAGGCACTTCAGCCTCATGATACAACATGCAAACGAAATGGGAAATTGACATATCCAAACTCCGATCGAGTCTTGATTGCTCGAGTTCCGTCAGCGTGCACGTTTCGATCGAGAAGAGCGTCATGACATCCGATTGGCGGCGAATTCTCCAACCCCCATGCACCATGCACCGACACATGGTGTAACGTCAATGCTCGTAAGGATGCAAGCTGAGGTTATTCAACCACTCGACTCGCAGTGACAGCGACAGACGAAAGTACATCTCCAAAAGGACCCCGCTCCTCAGGGGTCGCACGGAGCCTCACCAACAAACATGAGCTCTCCCCAACAACTTTGAGACCTGAGGACTTTGGTCCAATCAATCTGGCAAAGCTTCCTCGGACATGGAAACGCGCCGAGTAATTCGACACTGCATGGAAACGTCGCTTCGTGTCAACTACCTAGGAGCTGTTGTTGTCGAACGAATCGGTTGCTGGGGAGGTCCAAAGAGCACGCTATGACACGCCACCGGATGTCGACGCGTCTGAGAAAGACTACCTAACTGACAAATCAAGACGAGGTTTGTTTGACTTTTGGGCGCTTCGAGGTCGTCATAAAATCATCACCCTGTGCCTACCCGTCGGCTTTGAAACGGCCAGTGCGCCCCAAAGCTGCCCCTACGCTGACATTAGGACAACGCCCAACTCGGGTCCGTCTTCGCATGGCACGATAGCCTCTAGTACGATTTTCTCGAAGTGTTGAAGCCATTCAGTCGTCGATCTCCCGCTAGGGCTCCCGGGCCACCGAGGCGGGCCCAAGAGCTAATGACATACAAAGTGTATACGTGTACGGATGTATTCAGATGAAGCTGAGAACTACAAGGTAGTTGAGTCGTGGGAAGACGACTACCTACCTATAGGAGGAGATGCGCGAACCATGCAACTGAATATATTTGTAGGCATACTATAGTCACCTTGGGGGTGTATGTGGTTGCCTTATACGAATACACACAAACCCTAACAATGTTGTGTAGCGTTCGGACACATGCCGAAGATCAGATGGCACAGGCCGAAGGACGCCAGCATCAAGTGTGCATCCTTAAAGCGTCGAGAAGACGCCTTGGAGAAGCTACCAGCGCCTCGCAACGGCACAAAGACGGTGTGCACTTCAGTTTCCCCGCACCAAAACAGAGGGTGATGAAAGGTGCATCTTGACACGAAGTGCAAAAACGCCCCCACGTTCATGGCTACGTATTGGCGCATTTGGAAGAATGCGAATCACAGCGGCCGACGACAATGGCTGGTGGACTGACGTGAGAGTCTCAAGGCGGCCCGCAAGAAGCGAAGGGTCACGTCTGGGTAGGGTTTGAACCGCAGCGTTTGCGACAGCGCCGTATTCGTACCAACGTGCGCAGGCGAGCGAGCCATGCTCACGATCCCTTCGCGAAATCGAAGTTGGAACATGCCATCGAAACCCGTTACCCCGTACGAAGGAGGCATGTGAGGAATGTTTCAGTCAAGCTCCGACAGGTCATCACACGAACTCCCTATAAAACCTAGAGGTGCGCGTACGGGGTTATCTGGCCAGTACGGATACCGATGGACGAAGTACTGACAAGGTACTCCTGCGTATACGATTTGTACCTCCTAATTAATGAGTTGCGTATTGCAGAAGAAAAAAAAACCACGGCAGTGGGAATTGCGGAAATGTGGTGTGAGTGGTCTGTGACGACGAACGCTCCTGGAATGCGGCCAAAGATGGAGGCAACCCCTCTTTCACCGGGAATTGCTAGTGAGCTACCACGCCAACAGGGACTGTCTCGCGGATAGCGGCCCCGCGAGGTCGCTGTAGAGACCGAATGAGGACAAGGGGAGCTCACCAGCGCACTCCAGGACGGGGATTATCCTCACGCAGTGATGCGGCCAATGTCCACCTAGTGGCTAGTCCAAATTTGGGTTATGGATGGAGTCGGACTCGTAATTTTCCCAGAGCTGGGACAAACTTCGAGGCACTTTCTCGCCTTGTATGGGTTGACGAGTGTAGACCTGGTCATAGGTGTCAACAAAAATAAAACTGCAGTCCACTGCACTTGAAAACAGAAGCTGGATTGCTTCTTGGGCAATGTTGATATGGGTTTTCAATGACATGTGGCCAATTCTTCAAATTTGGACGTGTCCGGGATCCGAGATGCCCCACCCTAAGCCGTACTCGTCTTAGCTTCCTCCTCAACGTCAGCACTCGGTGAATATCCCAACTCCCAGCTGCAGGTACGTACATGTACATCCAGAACGCGGATGGGCGCTTGTTACGACTCCGTCCATCACTAAAACTTGCATCTTCTCCAACCCGACGTATCTTTTCGTCGCCAGCCCCTCGTGGACCTTTCAACGTCAATCTCAAGCTCCTCGGTCGCCTCGCCTCTCCCACCGGACATTAATTTCAACCTCGATTGCGGTTCTGCGCGCCGACGCCGCGCGCCTTGTTCATCGCCCCTTTTCTTCCCACGTCGACCGTTGGCGCCCTTGACGTCACGACGAGTAAATCCGCTACTTTCTTCGCCGCGATAATCTGCCCCGTCCCGTCCCAGCTCCGTCGCCCCTTGAGCTCGACTCCACGCCGAACCTTCCGACATCCAAATACCAAACTTTTTGCTTCTCAACATCCCCGAGCTATCTCCATTGTCTCGTTTGCGCGGGAAGCTCTTCCCTCGGTTACCCACGAGCTGTAGTGGACGGATCCTCGTGGCACGCACCGGAAATTCGGCATCTCTGATCCCCATTTCGACCGCCCGAACCGCCATGGCGTAGCCCCCTTCTCGACAACTTCGAGTAAAAAGTGAGGGCATGATACCTCTTCTGCCAGCAGTCAAGGTGAGTCGCCATTGCAGACCACGCCACCTCGCACACCGCCCCGGGACTAATGTGTTGCAGACAGCCAGGTGGGAGAGGCTCTCGCGAGCCATCATATCATGGCTCTCCTAAATCCGACCTTCGTGTTCGGCCTCATCGTGCTGCTCTACTTGTCGTCCTTCGTCCTTCTCGCCGTCCTCCGAATCATTACAGGAATTTCCATCCAGAGAATCGGCTATCTCTCCCTACGGCGACTTGTGTACACCCCACGAGATGGATGTAGGATCGAGATTCGCGGACTGGGGCTCAACATCCACCGCCCGACTTTCGCCCAGCCGACCTGGTTCAGTCTGGTCCTGAACGAGCTCGTCGTCACCTTGGACATTCGAGAGTTGGAGGAGAACAAATCGGTCAAGCGCGAGACCAAAACGAAGAAAACGAAGACGGACACGAACAAGAAAGACGATAAGAAAAACGACAAGACGAATGACAAGAAAAATGACAAGAAAATCGACGCCAATCCTGTGCCTCCGACCCGATCACGACCAACCCGAAGAGCTACCAGCTCCGTCATTCCAAGCGAAACATGGAAGAAACTCACAGACGCAAAGGAGAAGATCAAACGGCTGCATAGAAACATCAACTGGCTCAAACTCATTGACGTGGTGGCGACGAATTGCGCCGTCAACATCGTGGATGTGGGCAATGTCCAGGTTGGAAGCTTCACCCTGTCGGTCGATACTCGACCCAAGATCGTGGACCGGGCCCGGTTCTTCATGCAGAGAAAACATTCGCCGAGCAAGGATCGACAGGCGGAGTGGACAATGACTGTGCGGAGTGTTCTGTTTACCGCCGATGGTACCGATTCGATGGAGTTGTTGGATCATCTATTTCTGAATATTCACGGATATTTGTTCCAGTCGAGAGAAGGATTGCGAGACGCCGCAGTCTCCCTGAAGCTCGGACGGCTTCACGTCCCGTTTGACGACATCCAAACCTGTGTCGCCAAACTCAAGCAACGTCGTGGCAAGAGCCCCAAATCGCCCATCGCTGACGAACCCATCGATATCTTCCTTGGCAAGGTCATCCAGGAGGTTGAGGAGCCAGGAAGTACGACCGAAGACGTGACGAAAACTGTGTCTGATTCGAAGGAGCTCTTCAGCTCCATCTTGCGGGGCGTGAAGGAGGTGCAGTTTGCCGTCAGTTTCCTAGGTCTCACAACAAAGGTCTCGTCGGTCAAGTCAGGGGCAAACCCCATCATGCTCAATGCTGCGATGAAGGAGGTCGGCATCGACCTGCACCGGCTCGATCCCAAGTCCCCGGCGCACAGAATGTACTTCCCCCCGCAGGCCATCGCGCACGAGGCATTGGCTGCCGCCTTGTCAATATCCGTTGGTCTCGACGATGGCAACGGACACTCAGACCGCCTGATATACATCCCCATGGCTACCACAACAGTCAAGACAACCTTGCTCTCCAAGACAGTAGAAGTATTACAGGATGGCATCGTTGAGGAAAAGAACGCGAACATCATGTTCGCCAACTCGGTCGTCACCTCGCCCTCTGTCGATCTTGATCCGCGTCATCTGCCCCTTCTCCTCGCCATGCTGAAATCGAAGCCAAGAGCACAACGGGCTCAAAGCGACAACCGACATCTGATCTCGCGCTTGCTTCCTAAGGCGAGCGTCAAGTTTTCCATGCACGAACCAGTCGTACGCATCAAGCTCAAGCCCTTGCAGAAAACTGAGGACCCAGACGACTTTGACCTCATCATTTCATCCATCTCGTCCATCTCCTTGGACATGGAGTCATCCCACTCCCTCATCGAGGATCTCCATTACACCCTCGACGGCGCTGTTCGCCTACAATCCCACGACCTGTACTACCAGACTAATACGGGCGACCGCTTTAATCTCATTACAACGGACTCGTTTGACATGAAGGTACACCTGGGCGCACGACCAGATGTCTACGTTGAAATGACTGGAAATCTCCAGTCGGCATCCGTCAGCCTGGTCAGACCCGAAATCACCGACGGCCTGCGCCAGATTGTTCGAGAGTTGAGAATCGAGCCAGACAAGACCCCAGCTCCGAAACCTTCCCGCCCAAAGAACTTCCTACGCTCAATGCCGAGTTGGCTTCTGCGGTACCAGGTCGAGGTCACCGACTTCAGTGTCGAACTTGCCGGCATAGACGAAGATATCTCGGACGACACTCGCGGCGTATTTCTCCACTGGGACAGCGTGGCCGCCGAATATCGAGCACACAGGTTTGATGGGCTGCAGAGGAGAGCATCACGAAGACGCGCAAATAGCCGGTCGATGACACAGTCCGATTCCGACTTCACTCCTCCCCCGCCTCATTCTCCGCGGCCCAAGAAGAAGCCCCAAAACGTTGGGGATGGTCGTCGACTTACCATCTATGGCCGCGGGATCGAGGCTCAGATCATGGACGCCATGGATCGCCTGGAACCGGAACCTTTTATATGCATTCCTCGACTCGAGCTGTCGCTATCTGCCTCGAGCGATTCCCAAGGACCGATGTTTAACGTACAAATTCTGGCCCGCACCGTTCTTGCGCAGTATTCTCTGTACCGGCATTACGCAGTGGGCATTGCCGTGATGACCCTACGAAAGGCATTCATGCAAACAGGACGGGACCTTCAACGCCGCAAGCCAGCCACCAAGGTCACATCGCCGCCTTCCAAACTTCTTGCCCCTCCTGGCTCCCACGGCGATCTTGGGGATGGCGTATCTGTTGTCCCGCCAGAGCTGATCACGGTAGACTTCAAGGCGGCTCTGATACAACTCAAAGCCGAGATGCCACATGATCCGAGCGTGATGCTACACATGTACGGCTTGGAGATGGGTCGCCACCGGTGGGTGACTCCATACATTGCTGCGAAGCTCGTCAGACTATATACCGAACCTCCTCGGATGAGAAACGTCTGGGCCAGGTTGATCAGCATCAAGTCGGGCCGTCTTGATTTCCGCGAGTCCAAGCGAAAGACGCCCCAAGGGGCAATGGTCGAAGAGAAGATGATCGACATTGTGACGGAAGCTGTGCGCATCGCCATCCCACACGAGGTGATCATCAGTCACATCAGCGACAACTTCATCAACGTCATCAAGGCGGTTCAGCAGCTGCACCATCGCTTCAAGACCGGGACCAACGAATACATCCTGGGCAAGGGGCCCGAAGGCCCCAAACAAGTGCCCAAGGTGTCTGTCAGAACGCGCAACTTCCTCTTCGAGTTGGAGGATGGTGCATTCGAGTGGAAGCTGGGCATGATCTATCGAACTGGCCTAATCGAGCAAAAGCAGAGACTTGCTCGGGAGGAGGCTTTTAGAGTCAAGCTCAAAAAGGTGCGCGAGGAAGAAATCCGGAGAGGGTCGAGCAAGTTGCGGTCCCGATCTACGTTTACTCGTGGCCGCCCCGATGCGCCGTCTACGGTCTCGCACCGTAGCCGGAGTCTCGATGCCTTGAGCCACCTAGACGGCCATTCGGCTGCCGCTCGAGGAAGGACTCCAAGATACGACCCAGAGGCAGAGGCCGTCGGGGTCAACGGAACCTCCAAGGTGACTGAGCACGATGCTCGGCTTCACCTGGACGTGTTCAACGCGCAGAGCTGGAGGAAGCGCATCGAGAAGGCATACCAGATCTGCCAGAACGACGTCAAGGAAGCCCGAAGCCAGTTCTGGGGCCCCAACCAGCTGCCGGACGACATCGAGGAAGCCGAGAACGTTCTTGAAGTGCCCCGAAGACCAGCGTTGATGTCTACCTTTATCAGCGATCTCCATTTCACCCTCGACAAGCCAAGCTTCCCCATGAAGGAGCTACCCAATTTCTTGCACCAGATTGGAAAGGGGATGCCAAAGGACATGCAGTACAGTTTACTGGTGCCCATGCACGTCGGCATCGAGATGGGAGAAGCGAAGGTGACGTTGCGTGACTACCCTCTGCCTTTGTTGCATTTCCCCCCCATGAAGTATGGCCAGTCTTCCAAGCTCCAGGCCGTGTCGCTCAAGACCAACTTTGTTGTTGCCGAAGAGTTCCGAGGCGTCGAGTCGACCCGCCGAGTCCGCGTCAATGTGATCCCGCCCAGGAATGCAGACCCCATGTCTCATGATGGCGGCTTCGCGATCGAAGTCCGCCGTACCATTGGCCCTGTCAAGTCGTACTCGGACGTATACATGGACGTCAACTCGGCGCTCCCAACACGGATCACCTGGGGCCCTTGCTATCAGCCGGCTGTCCAAGACATGATGATGGTCATCGAGTCCTTTACGAAGCCCCAACTGGACCCGTCGGAAAAGGTTGGCTTCTGGGACAAGCTGCGTCTCAACTTCCACTCTCGAATCCACGCGGCCTGGAAGGGCGAGGGCGACATGCATCTTGCTCTAAAGGGAACGCGCGATCCGTATCAGCTCACTGGCAACGGCGCCGGATTCCTTATGTGCTGGCGCAATGAAGTCAAGTGGGCCATCAACGCTGACGATGATCCAAAGCGCTTCATTGCCGTCGAGAGTAGTGAATATGTTCTCGCCATCCCTGACTTCAGCCACGAGGTTCGGGAGGGGGCCCGAACGCAGAACGAGCTCGAGAGGCACTCGCCCGAAGACAAGTACAAGTCCGAGGCCAGTTTCAAGAAGGTGGTGATGAAGCTGTCTGGCAAAGTGCAGTTCTTGGGAGGACTTATCTTTGAGCGTGCCATTGACGAGGACGGACTGCGCAGCTTCGACTTCATGCCCCATTACGACGTGGTTCTGAAGAACCCCATGTTTGCCAAGTCGGAGAACGGCCTCCCGTACGATGCCATGCGTGGCTTCAGGAGTCGACATATTCACTTGTCGATTGCGGTGAGAGCACCCGTCGACCGAGACTGGCTATCGGAGAACCCAGAACCTTCGAGGAGCTACAACACGGTCCATCTCACCCCGCGCTTCTTTACTCACTTCTTCGCTTGGTGGGCTCTCTTCGGACAGCCGCTGTCGTTGCCGATTCGCCAGGGGACCTTGTTCCCGGGTCGCGAAAAGAATAGCAAGAAGTTTGGTCGACATCTTGCTACGGTCAAGTACAACCTCTTACTCGCGCCCCTGTTTCTCAGCCACATCTACAAGCACAAAGACGCCGAAGACTATTCAGAGAATGCCGTGTCGGCCACGGGCATCAAGGTCCGTTTCGACAGCTTCTCGTTGGACTTGCATCAGCGAAGAGAGGAATTCAACACGCTCGGCAAGAGTCGCCACACGGAAACCGCCCGTACATCTGGCATTAAGATCCACGCTGCGCAGCTGGATCTCGTCAGCGCAGATGTTAGGGCTGTGTCGGCTAGTCTGAGGGGAACTACGACAGAAGCCATCAAGAAGGGGTCGATTGCAACCTTGATGAGCGATGTGGACGACAAGCCCGACTTGTCTCGTTTCACGATTCCTGACAACGATTATAGTTGGATCGACATGGACGACTTTGTCGAACTGGACTGGATCCTTCCAACCGAACCTCATCCTGACACCAAGATTCTGCCTCTGGCTTACGCTCCTCGACTGACCTACTTCCGTCAAACTGACATCGGCGGTGTGATTGCCGGAGACCCAACTCGAACCAGTCCGTTTGGCAACGAGCCTACTCATTTCTGCATCTTGAATCACGACAACGATCCCATCCGGGTGCAAGGCCAGATCCTCCAAGAAAGGCTCAACCAGCTCGCGGTTCAGATGCAAACGCATGCTCGCAACGTCGGCGAGGCAGAGTTGCAGGTCATTCGGTCTGACGGCAAAGACCCCGAGCTGGTGCAAGACTTTGATCAACTGAGGAAGCACACCAGCGTCTTGCGCGAGAAGAAGGAGTTCCTGGAGTCTATGCTGGGTCAGACTCGAACAAAACCGTCTTGGGCCAGTACACGAGGCAGCGGCGATCGAAGGCGTTCGGTCGGCTCCATGGGGATGCACGACGAGACGATGCACATTCCGCCAACTACCGAATTTGAGAGCGAGTTCAACAACCGATTCGTCATCCACAACCTGCAGCTCAAGTGGAACAATCTGCTGCGAAACATTGTCCTCCGCTACTTTCACCAGAACAGTCAGCGACGTGGCTTCGTCTACTACCTTTCACGGCCGGCCATCAAGTTCATCCTGGACATTGTGGAAGAGCAGAATAGGGCCAAGGCCAATAGCAAGCCCAAGTCAACACACGGCACAACGGCATCGTCCAAGGATCCGAGCATCAGCGAGAGCGACGACCCGCAGGATATCGAGGACCGCATCAGAAAGATCCTCGGGGACGGTCGAAAGTTCACCACTTCCACCTGGAGCACCAATCAGGACGGCATCCTCGAGGGGTCCATTGAAGACCTGGTTTGTGGCATCGCCGAAGAGTTTACTCCTCAGAGCAGTTACCACATCCGCATCATCGCGCCTCAGATTCAGCTGCAGAGCGACAAGAACAAGAAGCACGTCGTCTTGGCCACGGCCAAGGGCATGGAGCTGAAGGTGATTGAAGTCATGGACTCGGAGCGAATCTCGGACACGGTCAGCGGATTGGTGCAGCGCCGCTTCTTGGTCAACATGGATAGCATCCAATTCTTCGTCACCCATCAGAAATGGTTTCTCACCAACCTGTTGTCCATGTACGTCGGCAGCAAGTACGGCACGACCAACGGATCTTCCTGGCCGCCATGGGTGCCCGTCGAGGTGGTGTTTGACTTCCAAGCCGATCCCTTTGGCTTCAAGCGAGTTGTGCAAAAGACGTCAGCCATGCTCCGATACGACAAGTACAACACGCTGCGTCTCAAGTACAACGACGAGGTCAACGCCGACGGGCCGAACGAGACGTCCCAAGAGAACGTCACCGAGAACCGAATGGACAACCTCTGGGTCGAATTCCCCCAGGCGCGAGCGCTCTGCAACTCGTCGCAATACTACGCCCTCTACGTCATTGTGCTGGATCTTCTCATGTACAACGAGCCCCTGGAGAAGACGAGGAGCGAACGGTTGGAGAAGATCATCCTGGCGTCCGATTTCAGCGACTTGAGTGGTGCACCCGCCATGGTGCAAAAGCTTCAGCAACGGATCAGGCAGATGGAGGAAATCAAGGAACATTTCCAGATCTACGCCAAGTACCTGGACAAGAAGGGCTGGGAGGATCGACTTCGACTGGAGCGAGACCTGGCTGCCTGCGAGGACGAACTCTTCTTCATGATGAAGGCCATTACAACTTCGCAGAGGAAGTTCGACGTCAACTCGGACAGCACGGGCTTGTTGAGATGGAACATCTCGGTTCGAGATATTGTCTGGCACCTCATGCAGGATTCCAACGAGCCGCTGGTGGAGCTGCAGCTGAAGGACTTGGAGTACGACCGCACCGACAATTCGGATGGCTCTCACGTCAATCTCATCCGCGTTGGCAAAGTGCTCGGCCTGAATCTGTTGCCGGATGCCACATACCCCGAAATGGTTGCGCCCTACGTCGATCCGGAGCGGCCTTTGGGCCCCGACATGGACAGCCACGAGATGATTCGGGTGTACTGGTACATGCTGGAAGCCATTGCTGGAATCCCCGTCATGGACCGCTTCGAAGTCAACGTGTTGCCCATCAAGGTGCAACTGGAGCGCGAGCTGGGAAGGCGTCTGTTTGAGTACATCTTCCCCGGCATGGACGGAGACGGAATGCGTGGCAACGCGGATGGTGATGCTAAGAACAACTCGCCCTTCATGTTGAAGCAGCTGTCTGGCGACGACGAAGACGACGACTCGATGGGCGGCTCCAACGGTCGATCCGAGACCAACTCGCTCGATAAAGACTCGTCGTCGTTCTCGACAAGGCCGGGATCGCTGGAGCTCCGTCTACAGCCCACGCTGACGTCCAACACGAAGACGGACAGGCCCCCATCGTCCAAGAAGGCCTTGAGCGTCCACAGCGGTGACGGCCACTCGTTCCGCCTGTTCCGCAACCCAACGTCCAAGGCGATTCTCAAGAAGCCGTCCCACGAGTCTCTGCGGTCGACGGCCACTCCTCGCCTCGGCATCGGACGCAGCAGCACCGGTCTCTCATCGAGAGACGACCAATCCATCGCTAGCACCGAGCGGCGGGGACGGTTCGGCCTGGGCGGCAAGAAGGCCAACGACAAGGAGAAGCAACCCTCGGACGACCTGACCAAGATGATGGCCCGAGCCAGCAACTTCATGACGTTTGCATCCATCAAGATGCCCTCGGTAGTCCTTTGCCTGAGCTACAAGGGCAAGGACCAGCGCAACTTTGAGGATGTGCACGACTTTGTCTTCCGCATGCCCAACATTGAGTGGCAGAACAAGACGTGGTCCAACCTGGACCTCGCTATCGCCCTCAAAAAGGCCGTGGTGAAGGCTCTCATCTCGCACACGGGTGCTCTCATCGGCAACAAGTTCTCCAAGCACCGACCCAACGCCGAGCAGCGCAACAAGCTCCGAGAGCTGGCCAACAGTTCGGTGCTGATCGCTCCCTCGTCCTCCGGGGGATCGCAGCACTATCCCGGCAGCCTCAACGACAGCGATGACTCGTCCAGCATATACGGCACGTCGCCCGTCGACTTTTCGAGGTCGCCGCCTCGGTCCCTTCGGGCCGGCAGCACTCACAGCAGCATCCCTCCGTCGACCATGTCTCGACGACGAAGCCGCAGCTCCAGCGTGGCGAGCCGCAAGTCTCACCGCAACGGCGGACCGGGCGTACACGTGCCGACCAGCGTGCCCACGTACCTCATGATGACGCCGCCGACACCCATCGACGACAACCGCACCAGACACCAGCAGGGCATCGAACTCTTGCGGCCGGGGACGAGCAGCGGGCACAGCACGGCTGCGGCTTCGGCTCACCAGGCGGCCTTTCGACGGATGGGTACGGGCATCGAGCGACCCATGTCGAGCATGAGCAGCCACGAGGGAGGCGTGCGGAGGAAGACGGGCACTAGTAACCTGAAGGATAAGCTCAGCGCCTTGACGTCCCGGATGGGCCACCGCGACGCCAACGGATTGCAGGACGAGGTGAACTCGGAGGCCGAGGAAGTAGCAGAGCCGGTTCGACCACCGTCACAGAGATCAAGACGGCCCAGCTGGGCCGGAGGTAGAAAGGGATAAACATGCGGCGTCTCTCCTCCAGAGAGATAGGGGGGGAAGGGAAAAGTTGGTATAGAAAAGCAAACGGGAATGGCGCACGGAAGGATATCAAGGCGGGAGGAGGAAGTGTTTTCTCTATTTCTTTCGTTTTTTCTGTTGTTTTCTTCATTCACGGCACACTCTCCTCACGGCCAAAGGCGTTCTTACATATTGGGCTCAAGGCAGAGAGGATGGCGGCAACCGTTTTTTTTTTT
>JAMQMW010001206.1:2464-13227 GCA_024115155.1 Thelonectria blattea
ACCATTTCTCTCCCCAAACGCACCCGTGCACAATCAATTCAACATACCAAGTACATAAAACCTCGTACCCAAGCCAGGTGGCGGTCATCTATTTAACCTCTCCGCCTCACGAAAATATCCCGCCTTCCTCCCCTCGCACGCCCTCCCATCACTTGACCGAGTTCGTCCCTGCACATTCTCGTTCCGCAGCCCGCACGTGCTCCCCTGCCCTTTGCCTTTGACATCCCGCCCCCCAACCAGTAAATCAGCAGCATGCGATAACCAGTAAGAATAAAGCACCCGACCGAAAAGCCCAGTTCCCGCGCGCCGGCATCTGACTGATCTGACTCTGCCTTAATTTTTTCCCGGCTGTTCGGGTCGAGGTGCCGAGGTTTTCCCCTCCAGCTTTCTCACATGGCTACGAAGAGACCCCACGATTAACGTCCGGCTTTTGCACCCGCCTGCGACCCCTCACGCACAGTGTAGCACAACACATCAACAACAACAACAAATCCCCGTTGGGCTCATCGGCCATTCTCACCATCCTTTCAATCGCTTCATCTTGATATATGTGAACGTCATACCCGCCTCCAATTGCCAATTCTCAACTCATAAACACTCAAATCCCAATCGCGCGAAACCCTAGCTCACCTTCAATTCGCCTCATCTCATCTTCTTCGTCTCATCTCAGCTCCAACAATCGTCACAACTCACCTACCCAGCGCCGCCATGACTCAACCACCGCCCAGACAGTCCACCTTTGCCGGCATCCAATCCCTCGGCGATGAAGACGCCATCTTCAATGCCTTTGACGGGTACCCCTGGAGGAAGGACAAGAACTTCATGGTAAACCACCAAAACCTCCAAAACCACCACGCACTTACTCAACCTCCATTTCAAGTCCGGCCTCCACGCCATCCTCGGCGAACCCGGCCAAACTTCCCCCCGCTCCGTCGCCGACATGGCCACCCACGCCCGCATCTTCTACTACAACAAGCGCATCGGCGTCACCCTCGACTTCGCCCGCTACCAGGCCTGGCTCGCCAAGCACCCCGAGCACCGCAGCCCAAACGTCCTCCCCGACGCCTTCTTCTCGCCCCCCGAGGGCGGCATCGCCAGCCCCTGGAGCCCCGCGCCCCCCCTCGACTGGCAGCAGGCCGCCCCGAGGGGTGACCTCTTCGTCGACCGCTCCGGGACTCAGCACGAGAACGACGACCAGCCCGCCTATCCCATGGGCTTCGCCGAGATGCTCAAGCTGATCCAGGAGGGGAAGCCCGTCCCCGGCATTCGTCAGATTCCCAACACTGTCGTCCGAGATCCTGTAAGTCTTATCAAACGCTCCAATTCCAATCAACAGCCTCGACTAACTCTTCGTCACACAAGTCCGTCAAGCCAGTTGGCACACGAGCAGCTCCGAGGAAGCCTTGGGAAAGGGCCGATGCCGCTCCCGCAACGGGTCTTCCCAATGCTCCCAGGACCCTCGACACTGACTTCCCTCCCGTCAATGACGAGCCTCATCCTTGAGTATCCCACATCAGCACGGATGGAGTAGCTGTCTCTTCTAGCGACTGGCATGAATGGCGTTGGGTAAGGTAGGCACCAGGTTGGCCATAATTAGGTAGCCATGTATTCGCATTTCGGTCTTTTATTTATTGCTCCTCGAGCCATGCACATTTATCAATCACATCATTTCCATGGTCCCAAACTAAGAGAATGGTAGCCTTTATTAATGCAATGCGCGAGACTAACAAGCTCAATCTTCTCCTCCCCCTTCACTAAAGAAACCCCATACACATTTCCTGTGATTCAATCCCCTCCAAGCCTCCCCGAGGACCACCACCACCACTAACAGGCATGAGAATGAGTTAATGAAAGTCTGGTCCTAGAAAGAACATCGCCCCCGGTCGTGAGATTAATGGCTCATGGTCTGAGATGCAAACTGTGGGCTCCAGAGGCGTGTTCCCCTGGCCGTGATTAGTGTCTGCTGTCTCCTCCATATTGCAAAATCCATAACCATGATGTGTCCAATGCACCCAGGCAAGCTGTAGCCCGCTGAGCGTAGGATGACGTGTGATCTGTAAATTACTTGCGTGGGAAGATGTTTCTAAGAAAGTCGACAAATTCTGGTTGTCTCCGCGTGATCTCGACGAGTGAACGATTAATTCGCGAAGTCAGATAGGGCATCCTCATCAGCATGAGGTAGTGACAAAGGATAAGACACAATGAACGAAATGCGCAGCTGCCGTGTCAAGCCGCTGCCGCGGGACCGAGGAGAACCCTCGGGGCACCCGGGAAACTTGGGTACTTAGCGATAGGCGCCGTAGCGAGCACTTGGCGCCATGCGTCCGCTGATGCCCGGTCCGACACCAGGGCCAGGTCGAGTGGTGACGGCGTGGTTGGTGCAAAGCATTCCGACCCGAGATCCAAACTTGGATCCCCGGAGAGAGACCATGTGCTTGCGAATGTGGGCCGCCACAATCTCGCGATGCTGAGGAGAGGCATTGTTGAGAATCCACTGAATGAGGTAGTTTCCGTACTGGTCGCTCGCAATGTCGATCAGGGGGATGCGAGTGCGGTCTCGTCGACCTTCGCACACGCGGTCCAAGTAGCGTCCAAGGAACTCGCCCCCTCCAATCTTGAGGCACTTCTCAACAACCTTGGAAGCGAACTGGTCGGTGCTGTATTCGGCTGCGTATCGGATAACATGGTCGATGGCTCGGCTGCGGTCAGGAGGACCTCCGTGTTCGCAGATGTGCTGGATGCACCAATTTCCAAACTGGCCGTGGGCAACAATGTTAATGTTGGCGAGCACTTCTTCAATGCATGGACGCTGTAGACTGGTTAGCTAGAGTTTCGAGGCAAGCCGGGACTACTGTACCTTGTCGTCCTCCAAGCAGTTCTCAAAAATGTTCTGCACAACCAAGCTCCCGGTCTCTCCCAAGGCAACTTCGTGCCACATTCCCTGAAGGGCTTCGTTGACGTGGGACATGATGACAGGCGGAGTCTGCGTCCAACGAAGCTCAAAAAGCTTTTGCCAAACATGGCAGGCATAGCGATGAATGACCGTCTCTGGGATTCGGCGCAAAAGCTCATTCACCATGATAGTCTTGTAGTCTTCCGGGACCGAATCAAACGCCTTCTGGACGACGTGGCAACCAAAGGGGTCCATGGAGAGGTTCAAGGTGTTGCCTCGAATAGCCTCAGCGATCTTGATAACCTGCTCCGGAGTTCCGTGCTCAAAGCACCGCTGGACGAGGAAGTTTCCAAAACGATTGACCATCAAAGGATAGGCTTGAGCGACGATGGCCTCGACAATCTCATACTTCTGCTCGGGAGTACCGACCTTGAGCTTCTGCTGGAGAAAAATGGATGCTTGCTGGTCGTTGTTGCAAACAATCTTATCCACGATGTACTTCCAGTTGCAGTTGACGTTGCGGTCAAGCAGGCGACGGTAGTTGAGCGGTTCGGTTGGAGGCAGGTAGGTCTGGCCCTCAGGGACATCAGGCTATTATGGGGTTAGTTACAAAGGACGGACATCTTGACTTTATGCTTACTTCAGTCTTCCAAGCGACCTTGGAGGTGAACTCAGAGGCGTGGGGAGACAGAGGCGTTCCAACTGGCTGGGGCTGGTAAGGCGAAAAGGCGCCCATGCCCATGGGGGTCAGTCCCTGAGAAACATTGGAGTTGCCGACGGGCATCTGGGCGCCCATAAACTCTGGCTGAGTGCCATGATTGTTGTAGCCCCCGTTGTATCCATTGTTCAACGGCTGTGGAGAGTTGTAGCGGCCTTCGTAGCGGTTACCGCGGCGATTGTGAGGGGGCCGAATCATGTCAGAGTCGGGAGTAAGACGATCGCCACGATAGTCGAAAACCGGGTAGGGCACTGCGTTGGACTCTCCATATGGCTGGTTAAAACCTCGGCCTCCCAGCCAAGAACCGGGGGTTGGCTCGACAACTGGAGCCTGGAGGGTGTTCCCAAACGACGAGGCCTTCGGGTTTCCCCAGATTCCCCGGGTGCGGTTGAAGGTCGTTGAAGACATGTTGTCGCTGGTATCAGAGCGAGCATCATCGAGCGGACCCCAGGTGCTCTCTCGGGAGAGCTGGGCCGGACCCCGAAATCCAAAGCTTGGGCCCTCAGGCTCGTCCTTGGTAGAACGCGTATTGGCGAGTTCTCGGTCAAGCTTGGATATCTCGTTCTGGGCGTGGGCAAGCTGCAACTTGAGGCGAAGAACCTCGTCGTGGTCAACACGGCCCTCATCAAGAGTGGCACTGGCAGGTCGAGTGGTGGGAGCGGTGCTCGGGAAGGCATCGGTTGCCGGTGTGATGGGGAGGGAGTTGCTCGAAGACGCGTGATCCAAGGCCCGCGGATACAGGGTCTCATCGTCGCTCGACTTTAGCGCCTCATTCTGCTGAGTGAGAACGGCTTGCTGCTCCGAAAGCTTGGCAAGAAGCTTGTCCATAGGGTAGGGGTCGGCGCCTGTCGATGTATCGCGGTTCGCCTTGGGAGCCTGTCCGAGTTAGCAACTTGCCAATTTACCAAAAATCAGAGTAGATCAACCTTTGGCATTCCTTGGTTGGCCAACTTGGAAGTAGTCAGAGGAGCCACGTGTTTCTTGAGCGAAACACCACCACTGCAATCAACCTAAACCCGACGTCAGTTCTTGTTCCGGTGACGGTAGAGGTGGAACACGGAGAGACAGGGCGATGCCTGACGACACCGAGGCACAAACGGCTCTCCTAAGCAGGGTGAGAATGCAGAAGGACTCACCAAGGTACCAGGAGCCGGCATCGATGGAGCTTCGCTAGCCGCCTGCGGGTTGTCCTCTTGATAAAGACGAGTCGAGAAAGTTGTGGCCCTTTGTGGAGGGGAACCGGTGGTCTCGCGGCCCGACATGATGAGGCGGGTCATGCGGGAGGCAGATGGAATCAAACTGCGTGGGGTGAAGGAAAGATTAAGTTTACGAGGGAACGAAGAGAAAGAAGGGAACGGGCTGTTCAAAGAGCGTGGTTGAGCTGGAAAGGAAACGAGAGAAAGTTGGGTATGCGGAGGAGAGAAAGGCAGAGAGAGAGAGAGAGAGAGAGGTGAGGGTGCAGAGAAGATGGAAATGAGCTCAGACGAAAGTTGGTGGGAGAAGTTAATCACTGACGGGGCAGAAATGCAGGAACAAGCAAGGGAAAAAATGAGGGAAGGAACTGAGAGGCAGCTGGCGGAGAGTGTCAAGAACAGCCACTAATGTCCCAGCTGCAACTGGCTGATAGGCAAACGCTTCGAACAGTGGACGCCTGACCGCACCTGAGGGCTGCAGTAGGGCTCAAAATTGGACAAACTTCCAGTTTCTTTGCCCGCCGCATTAATTCCGCTTTCTCCTTCTCGGTGAAAAAATCGCCCCGCGGAGCTGAAGCTTTGGAGAAGGAAGGACCCGAGCCACGCAGGAGCGCATCTCAAGGAGCTCTTGCCATCATGACAACTATGACATCTTCCCGCGACCAAGTCAACCCCTGGTGCTGGGCAACGAGGATTGTAGCCAGCAAGACTTTCCAGGCAAGCCTACCGCTAAGGGCGACATTTGTGGTGACTGATGTCCAAACTTGGATCCTGTTGCGAGCTGGAAACTTCCGAGGCCATGACACTTGGGGTCAATTGTTTGCGCATGAATGAGTAATTCGAGGCCTGATTCTTGAGGGTGCACTCGGTAGGTACTCACAGATGGCAGACTCGCAATCTCTCACATCGAGCTCGCAGCCGTCCTAAGATTGAAATGCAGAACATCATCCTTGAAAGGTGCATCGCTGCGTATGGATTCTCCAAGGAACCAAAAACGGCCATCGCCATCAGGTGCGGCCAGAAACCGTACATCCATCACAGCACGTATCGGGGAGACGGCTCTCGTGGAGTCATCATTAGAATGCAGTTTCCAACTTGAATTCCGATATTCGTACAGCACCAGCAGTAGGAGCTGAATAATGGTACAGGTGATTTTACATGCTCGGATTGCCCATTCTCCCCTTTTCCTCTTCTTTATCGCACCACGGGCACATAACATGGTCCATTTATCGCCCGGAGCACGAGAAATGCACTGTCGAAGAACCGGTCGCTCGAATCGGGGGGTTTACTTTCTTCGGCCTGGGGGAGGAGCTGCAGAATCGGTTAGCCATTGACCTCGGCGCCATAGAGCATCAAACATACCAGGAGGTCCCCTCTTCTTCTTGGGCGCGTTCTTTCCGCGCAGCTTGAGTCTACATCAGATTGTCAGTCTTGTCTGCACATGACAATGGGCATCTCGGTCCACGCACTCCTCAATGTACTCGAATCGATCCTCCTCGGCCTCGTCCCACGTCGCCAGGACAGGACCAAACTCGCGCTTCAGGTCCTTGATGGTCGCCGTCTTTCGAGGGTAGTATGCAGCCACCGCGGGGCCCTTGAGGCGTTGTCGAAGAATCTTGTTGCCCATTCGGACGCCCTCGGCGTTGAAGGTGGTCGCGAAGACCTGGCATTGCGCCTGGGAGCAGTCAGCAAAGGGGCCAGAGGTAGGTTCATGGGGTTCGCACCTTCATCAAGTCCAATACTCGTGATCGTGGGACACTCATCTTGACATTATCGACACGAATGTGCTTCCGTCAACTTTTTCGAGGTTGGATTGACGTCCGAAGCTTTCTGGGCTGACGTTGTGCATTCACGATTTAATTGGTTGCCTGAATTTCAAGGTGGGTCTGCGTCTCCCAACGTCTGCGATGCTGGGGAGCCTCAAATTCACACCAAACCAGATGCTCAAAAGATGCCTGAATGTCAGATCCAACATCAATCGAACTCTCACCTTTCATCATTAAAATGAGCAAACGACCAATCTCAAGCACAAATGGAGACGAGAGGCAAAGAAAACGGCAACACTTCACGTCAACATCAGCGGCATCCTTGACGTCAAAACCCATCCCACAGTCAAGCGACGCGACTCCCTGGTCATCATCTGAAATATCATCCGAATTGCCGCCTCTACCCAGAATCCTAGACCAGGAGATTGAGAATGCAGTATTTACTCATCGCGGCATCGACAGTGTTTGCAATTATGAGCGTTACGAGTGGCTTGGCGATGCATATCTCGAGATGATTGCCACAGTCCTCATTTTTCGCACGTTCAGCGATACCGCAGCCGGACGTTGCTCGCAGATTCGAGAGCAGTTGGTCCGAAATAGCACCCTTTCGGAGTACTACCGCTTGTACAAAATGGAGAGGCGATCGCGGCTGCCCCGAGAAATCGGTCAGCTTAGAAGCAGGGAACTCTCAAAAATTCATGGCGACATTTTCGAGGCATACGTTGCAGGCGTGGTGCTTTCCGACCCCGTCAACGGCGTCTCCACGGTCACGGCGTGGCTCAAGGCGCTCTGGGGCCGAACAATCAAGGACCAGATCCGAAAGAACGAAGAGGCCATGGCATTCAAAATGCCAAAGACGGCAGACCCAGCGGAGGCCAACTCGGGCGAGAGCAATAAGAATGTGAACCCCAAGGAGCGGCTAGCACAGATGGTTGTGGTCAAAGGAATACGATTGCGGTACGAGGATTTGCCGGGCGCCAAGAAGGACAAGAATCTCGGGCTTCCGTTGTTTTCTGTGGGCGTCTACCTGGACGGATGGGGAGAAACGGACAAGCTCTTGGGATGGGGGACGGCGCTTGGGAAGAAGGAGGCAGGGCAAAAGGCGGCGACAATGGCCATGGAGAACAAGAAGCTGATTCAGCACTACGACGGGCTGAAGAAGGAGTTTCAAGCGGCCCAACAAAAGGCACAGGAGGCGGCGCAGGAAAAGGCAGGCGATGGGACCAAGTAGGCGGCTTGCATGGAAGGCACATGTTTGAGTAGACGGGCTGCATTGATTATACCCAACAAGATGCATGACGAGCAATCTTACGGCTAAAGGCGCCGTCTCGATGCTCACTGTACAAATGGCTTTTACTAGAAGGGATTAAAATGTATCTATGCACGAGCAAAAATCGAAGATTATGTTGGAACCTCGTCTTGGGCTTCTTCTTGTTATCCATGACATTTGCCTTCCATGGCAAGATGGAATCCCGAGGCCGTTGGCGATGGTTACTTGTGACAGACGAACACCTCGGCCACGGATGGATCCGCGACGGTCAAAATGCGGGGGGGTGAACAATGATGCGAGGAATCAAAGGCTTGCCATTGAGCGTTAATTTAAACACGGAAAAGAGGCAGGGGGCAAGCAATCCTAGTCCCAGTCGGATATCGCTCTTCGACGTAATCATTGATGGGCTCCGGTTGCTTCACGTGTCTGTCTCTCTCTCTCGGGGATGTCGCGGAGAGAGAGAGAAAGGGGAAAACGGATCCAATGCCACGGAAACTCATCAAGCACACCCGACCGGATAGCTTTGCTACAGCTGGCAAGGCTTGCCCGGGACCCCTTCTGGGTCGGTCGTTGGACCACGGCCAAGCGCCGCGCCGAGGTCAAATTTGGGCTTCCACTTCTGCTGGCTTTGCCGATGGCGGAAACGGCCTCCGCAATTCCCAGGTCAAGTCAATCCCCATCCCTTGTTCCGTCATTCAACCACATTCACCTTTTTTGGATTGGGCGTCTTTGAGGACTGCCTTCTACTTCTCTCTCTCTCTCTAAACTGCCATTTCTCCAATCTACCAATGACCGGATTGGCTTAATTCTCATTCCATTCGCCACCATTTTGATCTTCCGTCGTCCCGTCGTCTTTGTTTTTTCCCGCTGCGCCTCCAGCGCATCTCCAGCGCCTAATCAAGCCCCCCTGCGTGGCTGTTGTGGGGGTGGCATCTCGGCCAGCAAGCCGCGGTTCGGACGGCTCAGGGTCCGATAACGAAGGGCAGGCACCTGGAATTCAAACAACAACCATCGTCACCACTTCTCCATCTTTCGAATCCTGTCTTTCCTGTCGCCCGTTGAGGAGCCGTAGGGCTCTCTCGAAACCACATCGCCCACCATGGCGGACTCCGTCGGTACGAACCCATACGATTGCAGCTCCTTACAAGCACCAGTTACTCCCCAGGTACCCAGGTACCCTTATCCCCCGTTCATCTGCTGACGTTTCTCCCTCTCTCTCTCCCTCTTCCCAGATCGCGTCTTCGTGCAAGCCCTCAACACGGTCAAGAAGATTCCCAAGACGGGGGCGTCGCGACCGCCCCCCTCGACGCGGCTTCTTCTCTATGGACTCTACAAGCAAGCCATGGAGGGAGACGTCGACGGCGTCATGGAACGCCCGACGCTCGCCTCAGGCATGAGCGCCGACGAGCTCCAGCGCGAAAAGGACAAGTGGGACGCCTGGAACATGCAGAGGGGCATGACCCGGATAGAGTCCAAGAGGAAATACATTGAGGCCCTCATCGACACCATGCACGAGCACGCAACAACCGAGTAGGCCTATCCTCCCGACCCAGGTGGCGTGGTGTGCAAATCAACTGACTGGTTCTTTTTTTTTTTATACCGTAGAGACGCGAAAGCACTCGTCGGTGAACTGGAATTCGTCTGGAAACAGGTCGAACAGAACATCCCGACCTCGTCGTCCGTCTCGTCACCGAAAGCGAACCGCTCGACCGGCGCGTCCCACCGATACCAAGATACCGAAAGCGACCTCGAGGGCCCCCTTAAGATCATCAGTCCGATGAGCGAACACGACGAGGCCGAGCGGCAATCACAACGACAGATGGATCTCGAAGACGAGCTCGAAATCGGGCAGGATCCGGTGCAAAGGGGGGGCAGGTGGCAGCGCAAGGTCGAACGGGCCTTGACGACCATGTCGGCCGAGGTGGCAGCGTTAAGGGAACAAATCACCATCGGCCGCGAGTGGAAGGCGAAGAAGGAGCGCAGCATGCCCGCGTGGATCAATTGGTTGGCGTGGGTGGTGATGAAGCACGTCGTGGCGGACCTGGTCATCCTCGCCATCGTGTTGCTGTGGATGAGGAAACGAAAGGACCGGCGGCTGGAGGACCTGGTTCGCGCGGCCTTGACGTTGGTGAGGGAGTACGTCCGCAATGTTCTCCCGGGCCGGTGATGATGTCGACGGTCCAAGACGATACTATCCTCGAGGGGTCGGCCTCGTGAAGCACGGCGGGATTACCAGCCTTGTCCAGCCGTGGACGGCTCTTCAGCATCCTTGGTGGGCGTCCATCTTCCGCCATGGAGAAGATTCCCCTACCTTGACATGTATATTACACGTCTCTACGCCTTTCGCCTTCCACCTGGTCTTGGAATATGCGACGAGTGGGGGACCGCCGCGGCCCGTTGAAAAGGCCACACATGACACGGCTACGGCTGCATCACTACGACAACATACATTGGACACGGCGTTTTTAGAGTCCGGGGTCACGGCTTGATTTGGAGGCATCGCGGTGTGGTCTTTTTTTACAATTATGGGCAGTGACGACATGTTTTGTATCGGCCTCTCTTCACAACGTGAGTGAGTGCAATAGGATTATTCGTACATAGACTCTTTGTATGTATTAATCCAATGTCAAAACGTCACAGTTTCTTAATTTACCCGGCTCGTTTGACAAGAGTCTTATGCAGGTACCGTTTTCCCGTCAGCAAGCCATCTTTTTCTGTATCGGGTTACCGTTGCTAGGAGTGAGTGCGAGACGAGGTTGTTGAGCCCGAGAGGCAAACGCCGCCGGGACAGCCACCATGTCTGGGCAAAAACATCTCCACCCGCTCACTCAAACTTGACTACATAGGTACACAACTTCATCACCACCACAACCACACATCACACACAACAATAACAACAACACCCTCGGAACAAAAAAAAAAA
>JAMQMW010001207.1:3633-15663 GCA_024115155.1 Thelonectria blattea
TCTTAGGCTTTGGGAGTCTTGACCACAAAGATGCCCCCGTCCGGCCCGACTTCGCCGGCGCGAGAGCTTGTCCTCTCCAAGTGGGCTCTCGCGAAGAGCGGCTGCTTTACGTGATGGTTGTTGATACCAGTCCTGGGCGTACCTCAGCGGCCGGCTCACGTTTCGTTTTGGATGCCGATACTGTAGGCCGTCCGAAGGCCGAGGCATCGCGGTGAGAGCGGCATTCGAGCAGAGTCTGGCCCCCGAATCTTCCTCCCGAACAAACGTTCGAGGCCCTTTCTGTCGAGGGATCTGCACTCGCACTTCCTCTTTCGCAGCGCTGCTCCTCCGAATAAAGATGCCCAGAACGTCCATCCCGCTGTGAGCAGACATGATTGTCGCCTCCGCAGCGCCCGGGCCAGCGTCCTGAAGACTCTTCGCGTTAGCTCCAGCTCCCAGCCTGGACGGCCACGTGTGAGATGGAGCCGTATTTGGCCCTTGCTCGACGAGATGAGAAACATGGCACCCTCCTGGTCGTCCTCTTTGAGCCTTGCTTCTTCCTTCTCTCGGCGCCTTGACCACCTTCTCCAGGGATCAGGCTTGCGAGAGTGGTACCCAGCCATCTGTCACTCGCCTGTACTCGCAGAATCGCTGTCCGTCCACCCTGGCAGGGCCACTCTGGCTATCTCCATCGCCGCCAGAACCGGCAAGGCGTCGATTTTAGAACAGAGCTGAGAACATGGTAAGGCGTCTGGAGACGGGTGCTGCTGACTTGAGCCTCTCCACACTGCGTCTTCTAACGGCGTGCCCGACGTCGCTAGATTGTTTGGATGAGAGACTTCTTTTTTCCCCCATGCAATGATGGTGTAGTTGGTTAGTAGGTATTCGTATGCGTCAGTGTGCATTGCGTCTGCTCTGCGCCTTGCCTTGGGAAACAACATGGGTCCGGGCTCAAGTCGACACGATCCCCTTACCGCCCTGAGTGTCCCGACCATGAAGCCGTCGACATGGCATCCGTGTCTGTAACGAAGCAAATGTCCGCCAAACGGGAGGTCCAGCCGTCTTCCAGGACCAGCCTGCACACATGGCGAGAGGGGGTCGAATTTGGTTGACCGAGTTCAAGCCAGCCACTGCCCCTTGTGCTTGGGGTACGCGTCCTGCCGTCGTCCTACTGGTTCCCGTTAACGAGGTAGGATTGCGCAAGTGACATCGACCCAGAACTTTCCAGCGCTGTGGTAACTAGCATCTTCGAATCCTTGCCGTTTAGACCGCCACCAAGATTTGGCCATGGTGGTTGCTAAAACAAAGTGAGAAGAATTGAGACGTGGTTTATTCGTAGTATTTTTCAAGGTCATGGTATTTGCCCAATTGTCGTGTTCCCCCCTTGGTCTCTCTGCATATGCCAGGCTGCCTGCCCTGCATGAGGCGGTGGACATGTCGCGACAGAGGAGGTGAAAACCCAGCCATTCCGCATTTGCCTCGACTTCCTGGCATGCGGCTGCTGATTGACCAATGAATGGTCAAAGATGCGCCAAGATTCGAAATTTGTTAGCGTCGTCTTTGATGAAAGCTGGTGGGCTTGACAACGGTCCTCTCGACCACGCATTCGACTCCAAAAAATCGTCTTGGAGGTACTTCGGAACACATTGGAGAACCGCCGTGTGTCAAGAGGACGAGAGACCGCCAATTGATCTCTTGCCGCCTTCTGTTTCTGTTCGACTTGGCCGACGGTCCTGCGCCATCCCGCCTCATCGGAGCCGAATCCCTGGGAGAGTCAGATCGTGAACCCTCGTTCCAGCTAGCGCTTGGAGAGGAGAATGGCCCACCAGGGATCAACCATGCTCCTCCTTAGAACTTCATCCCAGGATGATGCCTTGACCGTTTCCATTCTCCGGGAAAAGGCGAAGGACCCGCCCCTGGCCCAATACTTATGCGCCTACTGTATGCGTACTATGTACGGATACAGATGCAGAGGTCCTGAGATGGGTAGGCGCCGGCTGCAATGTGATGCAAACATGCGCTGAGGTGCCCAACAGGATCGATGCAAACGGACTTTAGTGCTCAATCAGGATGCGTGGTTGCCGCCAGCTGAAGGCCCCTTGTTGTGCAGAGTGATGCTTCGCCTGATTGTGTTCGACGAGTTTCCTGGTCGGGGAGAGAAATATCCAGTGCTAATAACGGCGGCACCGCTTCTTTGGGATTTGGGACTTCGGAGTTGTGTTGCGCGTTATTTGTGGCGGTCCAGAGCCGCAGCCTCAACGCCGTGGCCGAGTTGATCGACAAGATCCCCGCCCTTTCCCCGGAACAGGTACGCATCCGAGAGACTGCGAGCAAGGCATCCTACCGGCAGCCATCCAGAACGGCCCCGACCTTCTAGGCACCCGCCTCTCCGTTTTGCCAATGTCGATCTCCGAATAGCTGGGACGTCCCTCATCTTTCCGTTCATTTTCGCGGTAGGTCGAAAAGACCCTTACTCCGTGGAAGGTGGTGAGAATTGTTGCGCGCCCAGGCCTGGTATGTGCCAAGCTTGTGCAAGCCTCTGTGAGCCCACCAGCACATGCACAAATCTCCGGCGCCTCCTCCCGCGGTATAACGCGCATCTTAAGAAGATCGACCGAACGGGATACGACAGTGCTCCTTGTACTCTCCCAGACACCTGGGTGGTTCGAAACTCGACGAATGAGACGCACTGGCTAATGTTGATTCAGCAATTACAGGCGAGAGCCCTGGGTCCATGGCCTGGAAACAGACAGCTTGTTACCGTTCAAAAGCCGCCATGGGCGGATAACGACGAATTCTTCTCTCATGAGGGTCTCTCACCAAGTCGAGACCGCTCTTTCTTCGGGCACTCCGTGAGTTTTGTTCGTTTCAACCCCACCCGGTACCTGAGATGTGGGTTCCGCCCGCACTGCTGGCCCACGCGCTCGGCTGTGGGTGATGGAGGCATGGATGGTGCTCCGCGTCCCCGTATCTACAGATCTCACTGATGATGAGCCGGCAGCGGACAAGGCGCCGAAGTCGTTGTACGGATAGTTGCTCGAGAGATGGAGAAGTGACAGTTCGCGGTATTCGAGAATCCCGTCAAGTCTAGAAAGGCAGATTAGTTATGAGTTGACGGTAGCTCCATTTGGCAGATATTTCCAAATGTCGACATGCTTGTGTCACCTGGGTTGGCTGGTTGGTTGGAGTCACTTCGAACGGAGACTATGCATTTGCACTGCATCGTGCGTCTTGGGATATTTACCCTTGGCGCCCTATTCGTGCGGCCGGATGTCGAGCCTGCGCCCACCTGCCAAGCAAGTCAGTGTAACCCTACCTTGCAGATGACATTCTGCGAAGGCTCATGACCACCTCACTGGTTGGTTCACTTTGCCGAAAGATGTCTTGAGTGATAGCGGAAAGCTGGCCCCGATAGGCGCTTTCAGTTCCGTTCTGCTTGATACGGGCTGAGCCTGCGCAGCAGATTTTCAGTCTGTTTACCGTTGCAAAATGGCTTGAGCCTTGATCGTTCGTTGCGTGCTAGGCTCCTCAAATTTGGATCGGCAATCGTAACTGGCGTTGGACGAGCGAGCCACGATCTGCGGCAGCAAAACCGTCAGGTGTATTTCGTCAGAGGGCCATCGTCAATTTCCAGTGGAGTGGCTCTCTGCATGCCAGAATCTCAGGTAATTCCCAGAGCTCTGTCCGGATGGATATGCCGTCGAGCCAAAAAGCCAAATGCAAGGCAGGCTCTACCCTGCCACCCTGTTTCGCTGAAGACAACGTGCAAGGGTAGTGTATCCCGAAGAAAAGAGGACAATCGAGGAGGGCGACGAAGCGAGAAACCGCTGCAACAACATTCAAAGTCTGTTCATCCTCTTCTGGAGCAATGTTGTATAAGTGACAGGGGCGAAAGAGATTGTGACTGGATGATGCGCTGGCAGCTGAATGGTGAGGTGGTATTCGTTTGCATCTGGACCATGAATGAGGGGAGCTGTACAAGCCGAGGCCCGGTGAGTCCCCGGGGAATCGTACGCGCCCAGAGCCTGGATCTCGACTCACCGGTCCTATGGTTTTTGGACCTTCTATCGCTTGTGTCTAAGTTGACGACAGTATCAGCGTCCCCGGATAGTGCACAGTATCCGTATGAACGGATAGCATGGGAATCGACGACATGGATGCCCGCCTTAGGCGACTGTTTGGGAGAGCAGACCACCATCAACTTGGACTTCAGCTAGGGCGGGTCACCGGAAACGACAACAGCCCAAGGTGGGGCCGGCGCTGCCCTTGCCAAAAGTGGTAATCGAGTTGGCCTGGAGAGCGCTTTTGGGTGACGGATGATGCTTGTGTGTGTGGGCGGCAGGAGGAGGCTGCCGAAGCTGTCGCCGCAATGGCACGCAGCGCGAAGACAGTGAGACGGCGGCCGACAACACATCGAGCCCGAGGACCGGGGGGTCGGACATTGGGCCATCCTCCTCTGGCAGCTAATGTGCATGTCATGGGCTCATTTGGCTCGCAATATGCTGTATCGTCCACGGCAAAGCTTGTCGTCAGGGGGCCCAGACAAGTGTCAGACGATTGCACCAGCATCGTGAGTCCTCTCATCATCCACAGGAAGGTGCCGGGCCGAGTCAAAAGAGGAATCTGTCGCGGCGGTCTGGTCAATGAATGATCAACACAGAGCAAAATTCTGGCTTCCCCAAAATACCCACCATCTCCAGAGGCATGGACAGCACCCGCGGGCCAGCTGGATGCTTAGCAGAGCCGGACGGCCCCCAACTCCATGGACCAGGTCACCGCCAAGCCCGGGTTCCCAGCAAAATAAGCAGCGCGGTGTGCGAGTGAGCAGCATAAAAGTGACATCGTACGGATACTGTATCCGTACTTCTCGTTGGGTGGGATGTGTTGCTGCACGGCGGTACGCCTGTCGTCGCGCTACACAAACACAACATGGCTGGCGCTCAGCTGTCAGCTGGACCCAAGGCGAGCTCGGACAGTTGGACCTGGCCCTGGATGCATCGGCAGGAGGAAGGGAAGCAAGAAAAGCAAGGGATGTGATGCAGCTCGGATGAAATCATCATGACTGACCAGGTCGAGAACTGGCCGCGGCCATGGGATGCTGCCAGGATGGAGGGCGGTGGTTGTGGTGAGGTGGCGGTGATTGGACAATGACAACGGGGGGGACCAGAAACGAAACGGGCAGCCTCCCAGCCTCAACCGCCCAACGACTCGGCACACTCGCATTGCACCTGCCTCGCCTGCTGTTCCTGGGGACATAAAGTTGTGCCGGCATGGGCAGTTGATGGGGAGTCGGACCTTCCTCCGAAAAGCCCAGTTAGGCGCCTGAGGCAGCTGGCACTCACGGTCGGGTCGGGTCCATGCCCATGATCCGGGTGCAGTGGGCCTTGACCAGTGATCGCAGCGCCGTGGCCCCCTGGAAGGTGCCTGGGCGGGCTGCTCCTGCCGCGCTGCTGGCCGGGCCATTCACCTTTGCGCCTTCCGCAGAGACTGGCTGCCTGCTGCAGTCGCCATTCTCTTGCTCCTGCCCTCCTCCTGCCCTCCTCCTCACTGCTCTCGCTCGGGTGTCGGCCAACCTCCTTGGCACCGCCTAATTAACCCATCTCCACCCAACCCTCATTCCACAACAGCACAGCAGCTCCAGGGCTCCGTATCAGCAGCATCAGTGCATCCCGTCGCCCTTTTTGCACATACGGACTTCCGTCCCTTACGGTACCGTCCCGAGTTGCCCTCCGAAGCTGCCCTCCTCCCGCCTATCATCTCGTTTCCACAGCCTCAGCGCCCTCCAAATTGAAGTTACACCGTGAATGGATTCCATCCCCCTGCTTCAGCTGCCCTTCGATCTTATCATCCCCGTTCGAAGGTGTAAATTGGGCGACGAGACACACACTTCTCCGCGTCATCGCACCCCTCTCCCTCGACTTGGAAGGCATAGGCGACACGGCGCAACTTACAGGACGTGGCAGAAGACGATGCCCTTGGGAACAATGATGAGTGGCCGCTGCCCTGGAACTGGAACTGGAACCGGTCACTGCCAGCTGGCGCTGTGCATTTGTGAACCCCTCGAACTGGGGACGATACCCTGGCCCTTCCCCCGTCTTGCTGGCACCCGGACTTGACCCAGCGCATCCGCACGCATGGCAATCAAGCACGGCAAGATTCTCTCGCTGTGTTTCTGGTTTCTCCTCCGAGAGAGAGGGAGCCAGGGAGTGCTCTTTGGTGGGTGGCCATGGCGCCGCCACGACGGCAACACAGAGCACGGTCTTGTTGCGATGTGCAGCCAGGTTTTCCTCTGCCTTACTTTGCCCTGGACGCCCCGGGGGGTGCCCCAGTCGAGGAAACCTTCGCGTAGCCTTGTTGATGGGCGAGTGGAGGTGGAGGGTGGAGGGGTGGGGGGAGAGGGAGAGAGCCAAGCCGAGCAAGCAAGGGTGAGGGGCAGGGATGAGCACTTGGGGACTTAGTCCCAAGTCGCGTCAGGTACCTGTCGAGGGCGGCGTGCCGCTGTCTCTCCTGGGTACCTCGACAATGCTTTTCGAGAGACGACGCCTGCGAGACGGTGGGCTCGTGGGTACTGGACAAGCACCCTCGCCCTCGATGGGCTCTGATCTCCTCCCCCGGCGACGCCCACGGATGGGATCCAGGGTTTCAAGGATCCAGGGGCGGGCCTGATTGCTTCTCCTTCTCCTCCGTCACCCCAGTTCACTCACTCTCTCGGGTGCAAAACCCACACGCCATCTCAGAGTCCCGTCATGACGGGGCCAGTCGACTGCCGGTGCTCCTAAGGCTGCGTACATGTCTTTCCTTCTTTTACCTCCCACGCCCCTCCCACCCTGCCCATCACTGCTCTTCCCTCTTCGTTTAAGACCTCCTTCGTTGACCTCGTCCGTCCGTGGAGGGCAGACCCTTGAGAGTGAGCTCCGTCTCACAACCAACGCACCCTTCTCGCTTCCTGCATTGCCTCGTTTATTCAAAAGACGACCTCATCCCCCTCCCAGCCGGTACATACCTCACCCGACATCTCAACATCCTCTGCACGAGCTATCCACACTTCTTCCTCACCAAGTCATTCTTTACTTTCCATTGTTGCCATATCGACTCCCGTCTCTCGACCTCCGACACCATCAACCTACAATCCATTCCTTCCCAAGTCACCCGCAACAACACCTCGACTGTACACTCTTGCGTGTCTGAAGGCACTGAACTAGCATGGACAACATGGGATCCTACTCGCAGGCCCAATGGTCTGGTTGGGCATACAACGCCCCCACTAACAACTTCGCCGGCTACGCCCAGCTTCCCAGTTATGCTGCATACCTGCCAGAGTCAATGGACATCTACCGTGCTCAGCAAAGCCATCTGGTTCATCACCAGCAGATGGCTCGAACCACAGAGTCCAAGCCTCGCCTGTCAAAAGAAGAGGTCGAGATCCTGGAGACGGAGTTCCAGAAAAACCACAAGCCCAACAGCAGCACCAAGAAGGCTCTCGCCGAGCAGATGAGAGTGGACAATGCCCGCATCAACGTGAGCATCTACGATCTTGCTGTCTTCGACGTGTAACTGACTGAGTATAGAACTGGTTTCAGAACCGTCGAGCCCGGGAGAAGAAGGAGAAGAATATTCGGGAATACGCCGCCCGCCAGAAGCAGGACAAGAGCCAGGGAGCCGTTGAAGGTGACGCTTCTCACAATGACCGTTGCCACAACCGGGTGGCATCTAGTGCACCCTTCCCGAACCCCCATCGACCGTCCACCAAGAGTGATGCGACGAGTGCCAGCCTCTCTGCTGATCTTGCCACTCCAGAGCATGGCAGCGAAGCCAGCCAGTCTGCTGGTTCATCTCCAGAAATGTCGACTGCCATCTCGGACCGTGCCCTTTCATTCGATTCAGTCGACGCCAAGGATTACATGGCCTTGAAGCAGGAGGACTCGTCTTCGCCCGCCTTCATGCCCAATCCCACCGCTCAATTCCTTTCCATGACTGAAGCATCTGCCATCCAGGATCCCGCTCTTTTCTCCAACTTCAACCAATTCCCCAGGTTGGTTGTGCCTGGCGCGGAGGACGAGCCTATTGCACCCTTTCCCCAACAGTGCTTCACAGGAACAGCTGGGCTGTCTCCCAACTCAGCTCAAGACTCCTATTCACAGTACAGCGAATCGGACTTGGGCGAGAACACCATTTCCGATGCCGACTCGGGATTGATGAAGTCTGCTCCATCCATGGATATCGCCTCTCGTCGGAACCGCCGACCTCCCCACTTGGCAATCAACGCGTCTCGCAGCTACTCGGCATGTGACCCTAGGACTGGGATAGACATGGGAAGACGGGTGGACGTTGGTGCCTCTATGCGTCGCGTGGCATCCGCCACCGGAACTGTTCGAATTTCTAAGCCCTCGGGAACCCCTCGAAGCCCCTTCTTTGAGCGTAGCGCAGATGCCCTCTTTCAGCTCAACCGATCCCCTAGCTTCACAGCAGCTACAGCAACCATCGCGCCACCTACTCCGGACACGCCAATCGCGTCCGCCCAGCAGGGACTGTGTGAGGTGAACGCAGGCTCCGCTCTCCCTACCGACCCCAAGCTCTCCTCCGGCCTGGTCATTGTCCAGGACCCGACACTACGAACTCCACCTACGACGCCGGGCATCATCGACAACATGTTCGCCTTGAACGCTGGGTATGAAGGAGGGGTCTTTGACGAGCCACTCGTGACTCCAGGACTTGGCGGCTTCCCAAGCGACTTCGAGGTCCCCAACGTTTCGAACAACGTCCCCAACTACGTCTCGAATGGCTGTGCCAGTCAGCCCCAGACTCCTTCTTTCAACTCCCAGATGGGGCCGAACTATTTCGGATATTCTGGAGGCAACGCCGAATACAACTGGTCCGACGCTTCGGTCTCGGCCAAGTCGTCCCCTGGTCAAAGCCACCGACAGGTCCAGTTCATGAACATGACCCCGTCCAGCTTCACGGGCGTGGAGAAATGAGTGCTTCATCAGTCGATGAGGCCTGGCCACTCCCTCGCAACACCCTTCAACCACGACCATTTCGGCATTTTCTTTGAGTTTCTCCACGTTTGAACATTGTACAATATGGATGGACACCATGCACTTGCTCAACGGCAGTGCGAAGCGTTTGCAAGCACGCGCAACCCCCTTTTTTTTTTCTTTTTGTTTTTACATCTCACGAATGAACACATCAACATACCCTAATGTAATGGACGGACTATACTGGCGCTTTGGCATGGATACGGACGGCATGGGAAAGGGAACATGGGCACACAAAACGGAGCAAGATACACGAAAAAGGTACACTGATTTGTCAAGGAATGTTTGGTGCTAGGAGCAATGCGGAAAAGGAGGCTTGTGGTTTTACACATTTGGGATTCAAGGCCGTTGAAAGCACTTGGTGGCATTTCGGGCCACGGGGTTTGCGGGATGAGGGATGAAGAGCTCTTCTGGGGCATATAGGAGGAGACCAATCATGACAATAAAATGCCAGCTCTGACAATAACCACTTCTCGAAAGCCGCTTGTGATGTCGAGTGAGCTAGCAGTGAGGTCATGGAGAGAGCGGCGCAGCAGATGGGCTCTATCGTGTATCTTCTCGTGTTAGAAGGCAGCTGATGGGTTGGACCTAAAAAGGAGAAGAGGGTGGGCTGCGAGATGGTTGCGCAAAGTCAAAAGCCTCCGGAAACAGTCTCGGCCAAGTCCCAACCGCTCCTGATTGACGTCAATGGCATCCAGTCTTGGTCTTCCGAAGGGACGGATTAGGCCGAGGCCCTAAATGCCCAAAGGTCCAAAGGTCCAAAAGGTCGCGTTGTTTGGAGTTCTGCCTAAGTTGTCGCCCGTGAATTTCCTTTGTGTGCGTCTCCTCCCCCTCACTTTTGCCTCCTCTTCCTCGCCCAGCCCTCCTTTCTTTTACGAATCAGACTCGGGTGGCGTTCAGCTGGACGGGGGGGCCCTAATGCACATCAATCCCCATGCTCAATGCAGCCATGCAAAAAGAACGCCACCAGTCGGTCGCCTGCACGGCTGAGCTGAGCTGAGCTGAGCATAGCATGCGTGCGTGTGTGTGTGAGTGGGCTTTTTTGAGTTGTTTGGATAGGTACGGAGGAGGTATGTGAAAAGGGCTTTTCGTTTCGTGTGCGAAAGGAGAAAAAAAAGCCGCCGTTGTAACCGTCAGCCTCAAATTGAGGCATGAGGCACGCCTCTCCGGTGCTAACCGTATTTCCCTTGGGTGCCCGAGGAAAAGGGGAGGGAGAAGGAAGCAAGCCTGGAAATGGGAATACTCGGTGGGGAAAGGGAAGCTACAATCTCAAGTGCCATGCTTTTCATGACGGGCCGTAGGTAGGTAGGTAGGTAGGTAGGTAGGATCGGACGAGAGACAAGAGGACTTGCGCCAAGGTATCGCCTTGTACCACGCTTTCATCTCCCCCCTCACCCAAATTTACGTTGTTCTACGAATACGTACCATTTATGTTACATCCGTTTTCCCCAAGACAAGGCGACGGACGAAGTGTTTGACGTGCCACACACACCAGCCAGCCAGCGCGATTTCCATATCTTTTCGGCTAGCAGCATCATCTGCCTTACCCGAGCCGCGAACCCGCCCTTTTTTCAATCTTCATCGGGCGTGGAGCTTTTTTGTCCCGTTTCCCGTCCGTCACGCCCCGGGTGTGTGGGGAGCGGAGCCTCCGGAGACCCGGCCTCTCGGAGCTGGGCTGGGCTCCCTGCATGCTTCCTCCGTGACCCGTGTGAAGCCGAACTAGTCCGGCGAAGAGGGTGTCGTTGTTTACGAAGCGATGCAACCCAACATGTAGAAGTCGAGTCGGCTTGTTGGTTACACAAAACTTTGATGTCTTGTTGGGGGAGGTTTTCGCTGGGTTGATGGGCGGGTGTGGAAGCATCTTTGGAGTTTTACTCACCGTGCCTTGGACGTGAATAATTGTCGGATGGGTGATACCGAATCCATTAGACCCGGATAGTGTAGAAAATGGGAGATTACTTTACCTACTGACGCAGTAAACACCAGACCTCGGAAACTTCCGTCCATTCCAGTAACGGAGGAGCCTCATGGTGAACGCTGCAACTGAAACTCAACCATCAAGGTCAGTCTTCTTGCCTCCCATATAAGTTTGGACACGTACCTCAGTTCTCTTCTTCCCCTCTTCTCCAGCCTTAAATCTTTCCCCCAACCTCACATCTCTTCTTCAGACTCACATCCTTTTTCCAGACTTATATCTCGTCTCGAGACTCACATCTCTTCTAAACACACACATAAATCAACAGCACACAGTAAGTAATATAGACCAGCCTCTTCTCACATTCTCTCATTCTGATACTAATTTCTGCCTGCCTAGCTCCCATCCAGATTCAGATTCAGCGTCATGGCCGAACATCTCCCCGATCCGCCTCAACAGGACGCGCTCCTTTCAGGCTATGACACCAAGATGGCGCTCATCAACTCCAAGCTCAAGGTTATCCATCAAATGGTAAACGACCTCGACCGGCTGGTTCAAAGCGACAAAGACGATGCTATGCACGAGGCCAAGGATGAGCACACGTCCGACTCGGGCGAGCCGCTCAAAAGGATGGATGGTTCTGAGCCCCTCGGCAGGTTGAAGAGCCTTCTCGACAAACTACTTCAGTTACAGGCCGATGCTAGGCTCAATGATATAGAGAGGAAAATCCAGGGCCTTAAGAAGATGTTGCGAAACGACTTCGACGGGCTGGTTCAAGGCGAAAAGGACGATGCTATGCACGAGGCCAAGGACGAGTATACGTCTAACTTGGGCGAGCCGCTCAAAAGACCTGTTGATTATGATCCCCTGATTAAGATAAGGCGCCTTCGCGAGAAACCAGTTCGGTTACAGATCGATGCTTGGCTCAGGGATAGAGAGAAAAGGAGCTATGGTCTTATAACGAGGTGGCGATACAACCCCGAAAAAGAGCCTCCGCGCATCCAAAAGGTACCTAGACCTGAATCTCCGGCTCGACGACATCAACCTTGATCTCTTTGGTTTGGAGTCGGAGACGCATGTCAAGGTTGCTAAAAAAAAAAA
>JAMQMW010001207.1:15732-48343 GCA_024115155.1 Thelonectria blattea
AGTCGGCGATAAAATTAGGGATAAGATTAACAATAGGACTCGAGTTAGTTTTCCGGATAATAGGAGGTTTATTGATACAGATCGATCCGAGAAAAGGAGCCCTTCAAAACGCGAACGGGAATTGGGGAAGGCGCTTCGCCAAAAAATGCCCCGCTCGTACGTCACTGTCACTGGCTGAAATTGTGTGAAATTCCCTTATCTTATTGAGAAACGCGGCCCGTGCACGCGCCCGCCCTCACCCGTCGCGTCCAAACGACGCAGCCATTGTAGCTCGACACGCAAAATCATAGTCCACGGTGCGGGCAGCTTCACGCGAACCAACATTTCTGTTTACTCTTTGTATCCCTAATTTCTATACTTGCTACAGCCTGCTGCTATGCGGTGAACCGGTGGCCTCGTCGTTTCCATGTCCTCTTCCGCCGTCGCTGGTGCCGACGCGTCGCGCCCCCAGTCGTCGAGGATCTTGACGCCGAGCTCCGACGGCAGCTTAAATCGCCATGATGAAGCTCGAACCGACGTCCCTCCGCCCGAGGGGAAGAAGAGGCCGATATCAGACTCGGTTGCCATGGATCATCTGCTGAAGCCGTGTATTGCACTGAGGGTGCGTCCATTGTTGTCTTGACCTCTCTTGCCTTGAACGTGATTGCTCACTTGTCGTGTTCTCCCATAGCCACACCCGACAAACCTCACCGTTCAGCCACGAGTCCTACAGCCGTTGATGCTGCTACCCCGCAAACACCTCTCCCTATCATGTATCGATTTCAATGTATCCAACTCGGAGCTATCGCCCGGCCGAATATACGAGTCGCACATCAAGATCCTCGACCTGGAAAGTCGCATGGGCTCTGTTCCTGTGGTTCTTCTGGCTCGGTCCGAGTCCAGCCGCAACGTCTACGCCCTCGAGAGGCAACCGGACGGTCTTTACATCCCGTGTCGACTGGGACCCTGGGTCGATCTCGTCGAACTGGCCACACACGCCACAGCCACCTGCCAAAAACGTTTACGAGTTGCTCCCCGACCAGGCTCCCGAGGACAGGGAACATCGGCTCTGACAACACCCCAATTGCACAAGGACCAGAAAGTGAAGAGGGCGGCCATCGAGGCCATCCAATCGCTCGTCAGAAAACGTGCCAGATCCCAATCTGTCTCGACCTTTGAAGAGGCTACCAGACATGAAGAAGCCGCCCAGACTCCCAATACGGCCAAATCACAGTTACCATCACCTACCCTCAAACACGAAGAGCTACCAGAAAACCACGCCCAGATACTCCCCAATATCGACCTCGCTACCCCAGTCTCCAAGCCGATTAATCTCGAACATCCCACCCCGCAGCAAACAGCCGATACCATGTTCGATACCATCAGGAGTCAGTACTTTGAGGCGCTGTATAAATCCATGGGCTCCCTGGCGTACTTTGCGAAAGGACCCTTGTCTCGAGCTCGTTCAGCGTTTCACCTCGACCTGGAATCTAACTTGGACATGGGCGATCTCATCGACTTCTTGAAGAGCCTTATCCTTACTACTGTGCAAATCGACAAAAAGTACCGTGAGACCATTCCCGAGGTTATTTCCAAGATGAAGACAGCCATGGAGAGCTCCGACGAAGGCCGCAAGAAGAAGCGCCGTGCCAAGAAGATGAAGATCGGAAAAGATGGTCTCTACCCCTACGAGGAAGATCACATTCAAAAGTGGTGGATCACGAACAAGCCTGAGCTGAAAGAGGACGAACCCAATGTGCCTCCGCAGCAGATCAAGTCTTTGGCTTCAATGCTCCGTACCCGAGAAACTCAACTCCAGATGATTGTTATTCTCGAGATTCTGGCTCTCACCCCTTTGCGGGCTGCCGAAGATGCAGAGGATAGCCAGCTTCCGCTGCTGCCCGGCGCTGCCGAGTCTCAGGACGGAATGGCGCCTCCGCCGGCCAAGAAGAGAAACAAGCACAACCTACCGGTCCTCATAGACGTCCATGCCGATCGTCTCACCATCTGGCAATCCACTGTGTCTGACGAGCAGCTTTTGTTGGAGGACTCGCAAACTACACGCCAACCTGGGGACAACCAGCTTCAGAAGACCTCTGAGCCTCTAAAGGACTTTTGTGTCGATGTTATTGTTCCATTGTAAGTTCAATGGATCCGTGGTAAAAGACCTGTGGGTTCTAACTTGTCCTACAGCTTCTCAGCCCGACTTCCAGAGCTATGCGACTCGATCAACCGAAAACTAGGCGGTCCCGTGATTGTGAAGCCTTCCAAGTCGCGGAGCCTGAAACGATCCTCGAGCGAGCGCGGGCGGAAGCCTGGGGCAGCTACGAAACGTCCCGGTCTGAACCAACAGCCCAGGACATTACAGCGCGCGTTATCAACGGAGCAACAACATCGACGAAGCGTATCAAGAGGGCCGAGCAATATGATTGCTCTGATG
The DNA here is from genome assembly GCA_024115155.1 of Thelonectria blattea. NCBI lineage: Eukaryota > Fungi > Ascomycota > Sordariomycetes > Hypocreales > Nectriaceae > Thelonectria > Thelonectria blattea. The sequence continues at coordinate 18,152 of JAMQMW010001207.1, forward strand.
CGCTCTGCTACCTCAACGTCACTCTCAGGGCTCAAGCGAGAAGGCAGCGAGCCTATAGCGTTGAAAGGGCCTACCAGGGGTGATTCAGATCTTCTCGGCCGCGGTCGTTCCCTGTCCCGAAGCACAAGCATGACCAACTTGGGGGATGTCAAAGCCAACAAAAAGGCTCTTGTCGAAGCCCAGCTGAAAGAGGCGATCTCAACCCTCCGAAAGCCGCACCGAGGCACTGTCAGCCAACAGATAGTGAACGCAACGGAGCGTCGAACACATACAGGCCTTTCGGCGAAGAGTAAGTCCAGCGAAGCCGCACTTCTGAGCCTCACACAGCTAACTCATAATGCAGAACCGAAAAAGCCTACGCGAAGTTCTCTCGGCGCCTCAATTGTGAAAGCAACGCCCACGAATAACCGATTCAGAGACGTGTTTGCGCCAAAGTCGGAGTCAATGGCCGACGTGCCGCTGTTGAGCACGGAAGAGGTCATACCCCCTTCCAGTCTCCCGTCTAGAATCCCCTCAACTGGTTTGAGGATGGGGCGTAGAGACGTGTTCCGCAACAGTCCATCACCGGCGTTGGAGCGAATCGACAACACGCCATCCAAGGGCACGAGGTTTCAAGATCGTCTGGAAAACGACGACCCCGTGCCGTGGTCGCCTCTCATGGAGAGAAGAAAGGAGTCCAGCGACAACGTGCTTGTGCCAGGCAGCGCGGTAAAGGGACAGCGCACAATCACCGACTTCACCTCGCCGAGGGACGAGGGAATATTCGCCACACCCGTCAAGCCCTCTGCGAAGGTGTTTGTGGAAAACACACCGACGCAGGCTCAACCCGCCGTGTCTGCTGTGAAACCAGTGTCCATCTACCAGAAATTAGGATGGGATGACGACTTGGATGACCTGTGATGAGGTTTTTTTTTTGCATCGTTTCCCGCTCAGAACATAGAGGTGGTGTTTGCCTTAGGAGCGTTATATATACAGGTAAGGGGGATACAGCATAACTAGGCGGCGTTGGCATCGTGGTAGGATTACTACTATATGGATAATGACATTCGAGATATGACATATCATTGCAAATAAAAAATGAGCGAAACGCAGGCTCGTCTTTGGTCATGCTGCTGCAGGCTCTACAATCATGGTGGGCAACTCGCGAATGTCGACGTGCTCTTGCGATCCCAGGTCGACGACTCGTACGGCTTCCATGCCGACTATACCCTCCTGCAGCGCGAGGAACTGAAGCTCGGCGACGTGACAAGCGCCCGGTGCCAACGGGCCTACGCGCGTGTCAGCGCTCAGGCAGACGACCTCGGTGGCCTCGACGGCGAAGTTCTTGTGCATGGCGTGCAGGACGTTCTCGTCGACGACGGCATCGCTAATCTCCTTTTCGCCGCGGCGACGGGCGCCGGTGGACGGAGGGCGGTTCATGCGGATCTCGTTGCGGCGGCGGCGCGGCACGGCGACGAGGGCGAGCTTCCGGGCGGGCAGCGGGTTAGCCTCGGAGGCGCGGTTGACGACGTAGACGGTCCAGGAGAAGACGTCCCCCGGGTGGACGGGCTGCGAGGGCCCCGTGAAGGTCATGGTGATGCCCAGCTCGGGGAGGTTGGCCTCTGTGTTGGAGGTTGCGGCCTCGAGGGAGGGGAGGGCGTCCGGGCGGATGACCGAGGGGGACTTGAGCGGGTGGACGGCCTGGCCGGTGATGGAGAGCTGCGAGGGGCGGTGGGAGCGCTGGATGCCGGCGCCCGAGGTCGGGCCGAAGCCCGGGTTCACGGGGGTGGTGAAGTCGAGGTTGGTGGTCCAGTGCATGGTCAGGTGCGGGGTGCAGCGGCCGGGGACGACGTGGGCGGTGGCGTCGATGGAGATGTCGAGGTCGCGCGAGGGGTTCTTGGGGGTGACGTCGAGCTCGTTGGGGGCGATGCGGTACAGGAAGGTGATGTGGTCGTGGGACACGCACGAGAGCGGCAGCTTCATGCCCGACTCCTCGTTGAGGCTGTCGACGGAGCTGTCGGGGATAGACAGCCGGATCTTGTCGAGCGTCACCTCGCAGTCAAAGTTGGACGTGAAGTCGACCTCGAGGAGGGCGATGACGGCGGCGCTGGACGGCGACGTGTTGGGCCGCGAGAAGCGTATCCGCGTGTGAACGACGGGGTAGATGCGCAGCTCGAGGCGCTGCAGGGCGCGGATGTGCAGCACGAGCTCCTGCGGCTGCGTGACGGGGGCGACGCGGGACACGCGCGTGGCGGAGAGGCGAGGCCGGACGTCGGACAGGGCGGCGTCGGAGGCGAAGGACTCGAGGAGGTTGTAGCCCAGGGGAACGCCGCTGTGGAGGTAGCCGCTGCCGATGGTCGGGAACTCGAGAGTCAGCTCGGGACGGAGGCTAGCCGAGGCCGAGATGACGACTGACGGGCCGTGGAGGCGGATGCGCGGGCGGGAGAGGAAGACGGGGAGCTTCCATGCTGCGTAGATGCTCTGGCCGGACTTTGCCCTGGTGGAGGACGAGGAAGAAGAGGAGTCGCTGTCTCCGTCTGCGTCGCTGCTCTCGTCGTCGACGATGATGACGGGGTCCTCGATGTCGGGCACTTTTCCTGTGAAGATGCTGTCCGAGGCGGACGGGGTGTCGCGGCCAGATGTGGTGCTGTTGACTACATGGGCCTCGATCGAGATGACTAGTCTCTTGAGGTGGGATCTGAGGACTTCCTCGCTCGTCCAAGGAGTTTTCAAGACCACGAGCAGGTCAACCGTCTCGTCTGGACGTCTCTATCAGTAGCTGCTCCAATGTAAAGGGGGTAGGTGATACCGTAAGCCACATACCAAAGAAGAGGGATTCGCGCTGGTCTATTGAGAGGATGGAACTTCCCGGCTCCAGGTCCCTAAAAGCAGATTCCAGGTCCAGGTTCGAGTCCGAGGGAACCAGATAGGTCAATTGGGATTGCTCCGCGAAGTCGGCGGCTGCGTCTGGAACGAATTGGGCGGCGAAGCGCTCTGGAGACGTGGGATCAGGCCCGAGAGCCGCATCGAGGTGCGACATGTTTGCTATTGCAGCATTGGAAGGTGAAATTAGTTGAAGACTCTGGGTTCCCTTTTTTTTTTTGTGTGTTTGACAGCTCTTATATGTTCCTCCAGTTGTGATATCCCGAATGAGTGCCTCTGGGATTAAGTCGACGTGGTCGGTCTGGCGTGTTTGGAGTGGTACAAAGTACAAGGTACCTCTGGGGAAGCCGATGTGGTCTGTGCGTCCAAAAAAGTTGGCGGTTCGCAAATCTGCTTCAACGTCGCGACTCACCCACCACCATCATTGAACTTCCCCTTCCGACTGTACCTGACTTATTGGCGAACAATCGTTCCATCCCGCACGCGTCGCGAATATCTCGTAGCGCACGCCTTTCACTCCGTCGACAATTCTTCCCGATTCCTCGAGCGACGCTCGCCGCATCAACCATGAATGGCTATGGGGCTCCCGCGCCCTTCGGCCAAGCAGCCTCGCCCTGGCAAGAGCACCACACCCCCGACGGACGAGCCTACTATTACAATCCGGCCACCAAGATGACGCAATGGACCAAGCCCGACGAGATGATGTCGGCAGCCGAGGTGAGAACGAGTGCAGCTTCGCCGCGGTGCCTTCGCATTGGAATGCTAACACGGTGGTCTCGCAGCGCCCTCTCGCCAACCAGCCCTGGAAGGAGTATACTGCCGAGGGAGGTCGCAAGTACTGGTATAACACTGAGACGAAGCAGAGCTCGTGGGAGATGCCCGAAGTCTACAAGAATGCCCTCGGCGCCACCAGCGAACCTGCCACGCCGGCTTCCGCGAACCCCTACACCCCAAGCGCCGGCCACAGCGCCGGCGGCTACGGGAATGCCTCCTACGAGCAACACCGCGACCAGCGTGATTACCGCGACCGTGACCGCGACCGCGACTCACGTGACCAGCGCGATTACCGCGACCGTCGAGACGACCGGGACGTGTATCCCGAGTCTCGCCAGCTGACATGGAGCGACCCCAAGGCGCAGGCTTTCGTTCCCGCCACAAACGACCCCGAGTATGCCACCGCCGAGGAAGCCGAGGCTGCCTTTGTCAAGCTGCTCAAGCGCAGCGGTGTCCAGCCTGACTGGACCTGGGAGCAGACCATCCGAGCGACGGCGCGAGACGCTCAGTTCCGCGCCATTAAGGATCCCAAGGATCGACGAGCTGCTTTCGAGAAGTATTGCCAGGATGTCGTCGTTCAGGACAAGGAGCGCGCCAAGGAAAGGCTTGCGAAGCTTCGTGCTGACTTTGAGACCATGCTCAAGAGACACCCCGACGTCACGCACTACACCCGCTGGAAGACGGCCCGTCCCATGGTGGAGGGCGAGACCATTTTCCGCTCGACCAGCAACGAGGAGGAGCGGCGTCAGCTTTTCGAGGAGTATATCATCGGTCTTAAGAAGGCGCACGCTGAACAGCAGACAAGTCTTCGAAAGAACGCCATGGACGGTCTCATCGATCTCCTCCCCAAGCTCAACCTCGAGCCCTACACGCGCTGGTCTGATGCGCAAGGTATCATCTCATCCACCCCACCCTTCCAGAGTGATGAAAAGTACCAGACCCTCACCAAGTTTGACATCTTGACCGCCTTCCAAAACCACATGAAGGCTCTCGAGCGCAAGTTCAACGATACCAAGCAGGAAGAGAAGAACCAAAAGTTCCGCAAGGAACGCAAGGCTCGTGATGGCTTCCGATCTCTCTTGGCCGATCTTCGTCGCAGCGGCAAGATCAATGCGGGAACGAAGTGGTCCCACATTGTAACCGTGATCGAGAACGAGCCTCGGTACACCGACATGGCTGGTCTGGGCGGCTCGACTCCTCAGGAACTCTTCTGGGATATCGTCGAGGAGGAGGAGCGTGGGCTGCGCGGCCCCAGAAACGAGGTCATCGACGTTCTTGAAGTGAGTTTGTTGTGTTTTATGTGCTGTTTCTTTACTGACAAGCGATCCAGGACAAGCGGTTTGAGCTCACGCCTACGAGCGATTTTGACGAGTTCCTATCCCTTATGAAGGATGATCGACGGACTGCTAACATAGACCGTGATATTCTCAAACTCATTTTCGATCGGGTACGTGTGCTCGTGCTATAGCTTACAGACCCCTTGCTAACGCGATGATAGCTTCGTGAAAAGCGTTCTTCCAAACGAGACGATGACCGAGTGTCAGAGCGCCAACAGCGCAGAGCCGTGGATGACCTGCGGGCGCATATGAAGCGCATGGAGCCTGCCATCACGGTCAATGACACTTATGAAAAGGTACGACCTCGACTTCTCAAACTGGACGAGTTCCAGGCCATCACTTCCGAGGATGCTCGTCGAAGTGCCTTTGACAAACATATCCGTCGATTGCGAGAGAAGGGAGAGGAGGCAGACCGAAGCTACAGACGACGCGACCGAATGTCTAGCGAGCGAGACCTGCACCGACGCGAAAGAGAGCAATCCCGAGGTGAGCGGTCTCATCGCAGCGGCGGGCGCAGCTCTCGGCGAAGTCGCAGCCCGGAGCCAGATGCGTATGAAGCGGACAGGCGCAAGGCCATTGCTGAGCGTGAACGCAACCACCGCAAGGCCAGCATGGCTGAAGGTCTGCTCGGGTCCGATCGCGGTCGTGCATCGCCCCCGCCGCGCCGGGAACGCGAGCGGGAGCGAGAGCGAGAGAGAGAGCGTGACCGAGATCGCGATTACGACCGCCATCCTCGGTCTCGCCGTGACGAAGACAGCCACTACGAGCGCGAGCGGAGAGACAGGGAGGACGAGCGCGAGAGACTGTACCGTCGTCGCATTGATCGAGGTTCGTATGACGAGCTGCCTTATGGAGATGAACGGCCGTCTGGTTCTCGACGACGACGCGCTGATGACGAGGATGACTACTCTCGTCGAGATTCTAGAGATTCCAAGGTACGATATGAATGTCCTCAACCCTCAACTCAGGCTAACCCGGCAAAGCGATTGCGAAGAGAACGATCCCGTGAGCGTACGCCGCCACGCGAATCCCGACCCCGCCAGAAAACACCACCGCCCGCTGCCGTACCCAGCAAGGACGTTCACTCTGGAAGCGAGGAGGGCGAGATCGAGGAGGATTGAAAGTGCATTGTTTCTTGACTTGTTTGCTCCACGAGGCGTTTCTCCCACGCACCTAAAACGCGGCTTTGTTCATTCGTACGTAACGGCACCATCATCAATCCCTTCCCAACACGACCGGTGGGCGAGATGACTCTCGAGTACAGGCTCTTCGGCTCTTTCCCTCCTCATCATCGCATTTGGCCGGTTTTTTTTCCTTCGGGGTGCGAGACGAATGGCATCCAACTGAACTGAACTCAACTCTACTCAAACTCACTCGGCTTCGACGGCGCGCGCTTTCTTCTCCGATCTAGCAAATGCCTAGTATGTTTTCCATTCCCCCTGGTCGCTTGCCTGTAATGCGTACGTAGGTCGGATGTAGCAAAGTGCTTGGGTTGGACTAGTTTATATATTTGAAAAGTTTTACATAATCTTTCACTTGACGAGTTCTCTGTGCCTTATTTATGACGATTCAACGATTGTATTGTGTACTAACGTACGTATGCTAAATAACTAACTACTGTCATGTAGTTCTGATAGTTTCCCGCGAGGTAGGAAACATGCAGACGGCAGCAACCCATACTTGATCCATTGTCCCTCAATCTACAAAGTCGGCCCGGTTCGCCGTCTTGGCCCCTTTTGTCGCTGGAGTACCGCCGATTGCACCATGGGCAATCAACGGTGAAATGCAGGAAACAAAATAGGCTTGGCCAACAAGTGGAAACACAAGACAAACCAAAAAGCGAACGGAAAAAATACCCCATCAGTCACACCAAAAAATAATAACCATGGTGAACCGAACCTTCTTTGTAGGACCAGACAACAGGGGATATGCTGCCGTCGCCGGTGTCATTCTTCGTCGTCGTCATCCTCGCCGGCGCTGCGCTGCTCCTCTATACCTGAAATGCCCGAGTGCCCGCCCTTGCGCCCCGAGCGCGAATTCGCATTTTGAACGCCCCAAACGCCGGGAATAGTCTCAATGTGGTGAGGAAAAGTGTCCTTTGGGACGCCTTTAGCTCTTTGTTTCGGGGCTCTCTTCCAGGAAGAACTGTAGACGGTCGCAGTTAGCAAAGCAAAAAAAATCCGGTGATGGGGCGTGTGACTTACGTAGTTTCCACCGAGCTTCTGCTCCTGGTCGAGCTGCGAGCCGAGCTTGTTGATACGAGGTCGGTAGTTTGTAGGGTCGCGGCGGAAGGTCACGTCCAAGTTCTTCAAGAAGGTGTTGCAGCCGGTGAGGAGGGACTCGGGAGCGTTGGCGTGGGCGTTGATGCCGGGCTGGCCGTCAAAGACGATGACTCGGTCAGCAAGGTAGGTAGCCATGATGAAATCGTGCTCGACGATGAAGGCCGTCTTCTTGGAGTGCATGATGAATCGCTTGATGACACGCGAGGCAATGATACGCTGCTCAGAATCGAGGTAGGCAGAGGGCTCGTCGATGAGGTAGATGTCGGCGGGGATACCGAGAGAGAGGACAATGGCAACACGTTGCAATTCACCACCCGACAGGTTCTTGACTTCCTGGTCGATAAAGTCGTCGAGCTTGAGGGGCTTGACAACGTCGGTCTGGAACTGAGGAGACAGGAAGGCCTGCTTGATCTTCTTGAAGAAGAGTTGGCGGACCGTGCCATCAAACTTGGGAGTGATGGTCTGGGGCTTCATGCTGATTCTCATCTCGGGAACGGTAGCCTTTCCGTCGGGCTTGAGGGCACCGGCCAAAAGTCGACAGAAGGTCGTCTTTCCGGTACCGTTCTCACCCATCATGACGATGATCTCCGAGTCGGTGAAGTCGCCAGAGTCGATCTTGAGCTTGAAGTTGCCGAGCGTCTTCTCCATCTTGGGGTACTTGAAGGCGCGGGACTTGTCAATGGCGAAGTCATCGGTTGTCTCGGCAATGCGGAAGGTGAGGGACTCATCGCGGAATCGCAAGTTCTCGGTGGGGATGTGACCGTCGAGGAAGATGTTGATACCTTCACGAACCGAGTAGGGCATGGTGACGACACCGTAAACGGCGGGCTTTCCGTAGAGCACGCAGATGTAATCGGAGAGGTAATCGAGGACGGACAAATCGTGCTCGACGACGATGATGTAGTCGTCATCTCGAAGCAGAGAGCGGATGACCGAGGCGGCGCTGAGACGCTGCTTGACATCGAGGTAGGAGGAAGGCTCGTCAAACATGTAGACGTCGGCCTTCTGGACGCAAACGGTACCAATGGCGAATCGCTGCAGCTCTCCACCAGAGAGAAGGTTGATGTCTCGGTCCATGATGTGGTTAAGCTCGAGGGCATCGGCAATGTATTCGGCATTTCCAAGACTGGCGCGGCTCTGGATCAAGTGGCGCACGCTCTTGTTGGGTCCGCGGACCGCCTTGGGGATCTGGTCCACGTACTGGGGCTTGACCACAGCCTTGAGATCATCCTCGAGAAGTTTGGTGAAGTAGTCTAAAAAGGGGGGTCAGGTTTGGCTCCAAAATAAGGATGGATATTTGGTCACGTACTCTGCAGCTCGGAACCACGGAAGTGCTTGATCACATCCTCCCAGTCAGGGGGGTTATCGTGGCGGCCCAAGTTGGGCTTGAGCTTTCCGCTGAGAATCTTCAGGGCAGTACTCTTTCCAATACCGTTGGTTCCGACAAGACCGAGGACCTGGCCGGGTCGGGGCATCGGCAGACGATGCAGCTTGAAGCTGTTGGGGCCATATCGGTGGGTGACCTGGCTCTCGAGGTTGGTGGGCAAGTTGATGATGGTGATGGCCTCGAAGGGGCACTTTTTCGGGCAGATACCACAACCAATGCAGAGCGACTCGGAGATGAAGGCGAGGCGGTCGGAGGGGGCGACTTCGATGCAGAGCTTTCCGCTACGGACGACGGGACAGGATTTTTTGCACTCCTGACGGCATTTTCGAGGTCGACACTAAGGAGGAGGGGTCAGTTTGTGGTGGCGGGGCAAATCGATGATGGAGGCACGTCGACGAACCTTGTCGCTATTGACAATGGCGATACTGGAGAGTTCGATGTCAGTCGCTGGCCATGCACATTCGCCATCGTCTCGACCCCAGAGGGATTTTTGGCTCTACCTACCGCGTGAGCTTGTCCGACATGTTTGCGACTGGTGATGACACAAAAGCAGTCCGACGAGAAAGAGTTGGTGGGGTTTCGGGTAGGTTTTTTTTCCTTAATATTTTTGAAAAGTGGAAACGAGAAGAGTATGTTTTTCCAGCACAGGACGTTGCAACACCGTGAGGACTCGCGCGCGAGGAAGACAAAGGGCACGCAGAGTGCTGGATGAGGCTCCTTTATGATAAATGTCGAGGGAAGAAGGTCACGGCCCGTTACAAGGAGTTGTGGTGGTGTGTGGTCATCAATTTTTCTCGTCTTGTGAATCGTCCACTTTGGCGGGGCAGGGCGGTGGGGGATTCTGGACAGGAGTCATCGTGTTAGCCCTGTCTGTGGCTACAAAGTATTTTGCTGAAGAATATTAGCCCTTGTGGGACTTGTCTGCAGCGTGTGCGCTACCATTAAGCTATGACGTCCGCCTGTGGCTGGTTTTCAATGCCTCGATTGTGCCCATTGTTTCCTTTTTGGACACAGCCGCCTCCCTCCATGTTCCGTGTCTCAGGCTGTCTGTATTCGTCCAAGACCTATGCCTGCAGGAGAAAGGGTTTTGTGGAGCTGCCATTCAATGCTTGAAAACGAATGGAGGTGTTTCAATGGGCCACAATAGCTGTTCGTTTGTCGTACGAAATACGGAGTATTGTAGGGGCTATATCCGGCCAGTAGGTAGGCAAGTTACAGTCACAGGGTCTTGCCTTGGAGATACACTTGCACATGAGCACTCTTGTTGCTGAGACGACTGGCAGAGCATGAAAGCAGAGGGGAAGTAAATGACTATAGAGACATGGAATAATTCCCCGGTCGTCAAGAAGATGGTTTCGTTTGGCGTCTGGAACCAACCCCGACGTCTCTATTCTTATTCTTTCAGGACCGTATGTTAAAACTTGAAGGTACAACCGCCCCAAAAAATGCCCGAGCGATAAGAGCTGATAAGAAAACCATTGGGCTAAGAAAAGGACTGTAACTATATCAAACGTCACACAAAGTGAACGACAATAGGACTCAATAAGCCCAGAGAATGAATGGACACCTATTGCATTGGCAGATTCTACCAATGATGTGAAAATGGCAAACCTTCTTATTACGAAATTTTCATGGCAGTTGCCGAACTTGCAGGTTTCGACTGCGTGGCAGCTCAATAGGGTGGTTTGTAATCACGTGACTCTAAGCTGGGTTGCCTGAAGTTGGTCTAGCCTGGGCCGTGCTTTCGGACCTTCACCCCCATCCACGGTGGTGCATCCAATTCTTTCCTGCTCTCCACCGGTGGTTTTTGTGACATTCCCACCTTCTGCTTCACACCTCAACCCAAGAGCCTCCGTTCGTCGCTCGATCCCCTCAAGCTGTGACGGACTACATTTCAAATCCTGACAGAAGCCATTTGCTGCCTGAACGTCATCTATTCATGACTTGTAAGTTGTCCCTGTCTTTCTTGCCATGCCATTGCCTGCTCGCTGTCTGCCCGTCGCCCGCCGCCGATCCCGTGTCGACTCCGGTCGTATAAGTCGCGATCATGACCTCGGATGTCTATATTTCGGGCATCCGATACATCCTTTTGATGGAATCGATGCTTCTCGTCCGTCTAGACGCGTCTGCGATTCGGTAGCCTTCACCGCAACCACCCGGTTCGCCCAATTGCTGTATCGGCTCGGCGTCAGTCTTCGCATCGACAGCTCGCGCCGAATGCGACAAGAAGATTATCTGCATCATCTGTCGCATTTCCCAGCCATGTATGGCATGTTTCCGGGTCGCTGGGATCGTCTCCTGCCGTTAATCCCTCAGCTTGAAGCGCCTCACCGTGAAATCATCTGCTAACGTCGTCGCGCCTTTAGTGGGCAGCTTCTGTCATCACCATCATCATGTCGACCCCTACCATAGGGGGTCATTCGAACGGACACTTGTCGCCCGACGATGAGATCGACTCGAATTTCGATGCCAGTGGCCACGTAGACGATAACGACTCCCCCGAACCCGACAACCATCTCCTGGACCGTTCATCCCCGTCGCCATCAGACGATGCCAACGATGCCTCAAACATCGCCAACGACGATGTCCAGATGTCAGAGAGCGAACAGTCGAGCGAGGATAACGCGTCTGATGACGCTGACTTCGACATGGAGGAGAGTGCACCATCCCAGAATGGTGACGCAGTCGAGGAGCGTGCTAGCTCAACCGACTCAACAAGAGCCTCCAAGCGCAAGGCACCTATTGGCGAAGACGAGTATATCAAGGCCAACCCAGAGCTCTATGGTCTGCGGAGAAGTGTAAGACTTGAAAAATTTTCACCATCATGCCATCAAGGTTACTAATTGGGATATCCAGACGCGGCCTCGAGAACAACGCAAAATAGTATGTCGCTGTCGATACCTGGCTTGTAACATCTCACTGACCCATACACAACAGGTTGAATCTGATTCGGACTCCGATGTGGCTCCTGTCAATCGACGCATTACAAAACGCCGACGCGTAGAGACGTCTCGACCCTGTAAGCTCATCCCTTAGCTACGCCGGCCTGGCCTCTTCCTACCCAAAACCCTTGCCCTGACTCTATTGTAGCTTCCAAGATCGGCACACCGACGTTACGAGCTTCTACGAACGATTCAGACTCCGATTCGGACATGTACGGCGGGGCCCGCGCGAGAACGCTACAGAAGAAGGCTCGACTACAACGCGAAGCGCAGCCGGACCTGGCTTTTGCCGAAAAACGCTGGTCGAGCCGTCGGGCGGCACAAGTGCAGCAAGGTGCCTACGAAGAAAGCGATTTCGAAGACGAAGAAGACGAAGACGAACTCGCCGCTTCCCAATACGTCGAAGATTACGTGGACGACTCTCCCTACGTCGAGAAAGTCATGCGACACCGACTCAAGGATGATCAAGAGTTGGCTTATGATTCCAGCCGGAGTGACTTTGAGTACTTCATCAAGTGGCAGGGCAAGTCTCACTTGCACGATACCTGGGAGACGCTCGACGAACTTCGCAACCTCCGTGGTTTCCGCAGAGTCGAGAACTACTTTCGCAAACTCGTCGACCAGGAGTTGGACATCCGTTTTGGTGACGATGTCCCTCCCGAGACCAAGGAGCAGTTCTTCCTCGACCGTGAGCGAGAAGAGGAAGCATACGAAGACTACACCAAAGTTGAGAGGGTTGTCGCGGTCAGAGCTGGCGAAGATGACGATGAATACTACGTCAAGTGGAAGGGCCTCACATATGAAGAATGCACGTGGGAGGCTGCTGCCGACATCAGCGCGCAGTTCCAAGACAAGATTGACCAGTATCTCGACCGCGCCTCGCGTTCCTGGCAGTCAGATCGAAAAGAATCCAACCTCGATACCCGATCAAGGATGGTCAAGATCGAGAAGCAGCCTGACTACATCAAGTTTGGCGAGCTCCGAAACTTCCAGTTGAAAGGTCTCAATTTCCTCTGCCTCAATTGGACACGAGGCAACAACGTCATCTTGGCCGATGAGATGGGTCTGGGCAAGACGGTTCAAACAGTCTCATTCCTCAGCTGGTTGCGCAACACTCGTCGCCAGGAAGGCCCTTCTCTCGTGGTCGCTCCTCTTAGTGTCATACCTGCATGGTGCGATACCTTCAACAACTGGTCGCCGGATCTGAACTATGTGGTCTACTTGGGGCCCGAGGACGCGCGAAAAATCATCCGCGAAAACGAGCTGCTCGTGGATGGCAACCCGAAGAAGCCAAAGTTCAATGTCCTGGTCACCTCATACGAGTTCATCCTCCAAGATTGGCAGTTCCTTCAGTCCATCAAGTGGCAATCACTGGCGGTCGACGAGGCTCACCGTCTCAAGAACCGTGAGTCTCAGTTGTACGCCCGTCTGTTGGCCTTTGGCGTTCCCTGTAAGGTCTTGATCACCGGCACGCCCATTCAAAACAACCTGGCAGAGTTGTCGGCCCTGCTCGATTTCCTGAATCCCGGCAAGGTCAACATCGACGAGGACTTGGACTCATTGTCTGCTGCCGATGCTCAGGAAAAGCTCCAAGTCCTACACAAAGCAATTGCGCCTTACATCTTGCGAAGAACGAAAGAGACTGTCGAGTCGGACCTGCCCCCCAAGACTGAGAAGATCATTCGAGTCGAGCTCTCTGATGTCCAGCTGGATTATTACAAGAACATCCTCACTCGAAACTACAAAGCCTTGTGCGATGCCACCAACGGACACAAGAACTCTCTACTCAATGTCATGATGGAGCTGAAGAAGATCAGCAACCACCCATACATGTTCCCGGGTGCCGAGGAAAAGGTGCTGGCAGGCAGCATTCGTCGGGAGGATCAAATCAAGGGGCTGATCACAAGCAGTGGCAAGATGATGTTGCTCGATCAACTTCTCTCGAAGCTCAAGAAGGATGGCCACCGTGTGTTGATCTTCAGTCAAATGGTCAAGATGCTGGACATTCTGGGAGACTACCTCTCCCTGCGAGGATACAAGTTCCAGAGGCTGGACGGAACCATTGCCGCTGGCCCTCGACGCATGGCCATCAACCACTTCAATTCCGATGACAGCGAGGACTTCTGCTTCTTATTGTCTACTCGAGCTGGCGGCTTGGGTATCAACTTGATGACTGCAGACACCGTCATCATCTTCGACTCCGACTGGAACCCACAGGCAGACTTACAGGCCATGGCCAGAGCTCACCGTATCGGACAGAAGCGACCGGTCAACATTTACCGTCTCGTCTCCAAGGAAACAGTCGAGGAAGAAGTTCTGGAACGAGCTCGCAACAAGCTCCTCCTCGAATACTTGACTATCCAAGCTGGCGTCACCGATGATGACAAGGCATCGCTCAAGGCGGAGCTCAATAAGAAGGGCTTGAAGACGGATGGTCCCTCTTCATCCGAGGACATTCAAATGGTGTTGAAGATGCGCTCATCCAAGATGTTTGAGCAGAGTGGCAACCAAGAGCGCCTGGAACAACTCGATATCGACTCAATCCTCGAGAACGCCGAAGTCACCAAGACCAAGGTTGACGACAAGATCAATCTCAGCAGCGGTGGCATCGATTGGGACAACTTCATGCAGATTACTGATGTCAAAGTGGATGACATCAATCTGGATTGGGACCAAATCATCCCCGCCGAGAAACTCGCCGAGATCAAGGCAGAGGAAGAGCAAAAGCAAAACGAGGAATATGTCGCCAAGCTTGCGGCTGAGAGCGCGCCTCGACGAGCCGCAGTGAAGAGTCGAAATTCTGAGACGGACAGAGCAGATCGTTTTAAGAAGCGACAGAGAGCGGAGAGGGAACATCAGAAGGAACAAGCGGAACGACAAAAACTGCGGAGCGATCCCAGGCGCCCCCTGACGTCCAAGGACCAGCGCAATCTCATCAAAGCATACTTCCGCTTTGGCTCCATGGACGACCGTGCCGAGGATATCATCAACGAAGCGAAGCTGGGGGACCGAGATCAGGAATTCGTCAAGTCGGTTCTGGATGATTTCATCAAAGCGGCCACGGAAGCGGTGGACGGCAACTACGCCAAGCTGATGGAAGAGGAGAAAAAGATGGGGAAGTCACTGACCAAGAAGGACAAGAAGGCAGTGCTCATCGACTTCGGCTTGTTGAAGAAGGTCAATGCCGAGACTGCAATTGACCGACCAAAGCAGTTGCAACTCCTCCGCAAGGTCATCCGAAGCCATCCCGAGTGGCGCTCATTCCGCCTTCCCGACGCAACCAAGGCAGCCAACTACAGCTGTCCATGGGGTGCCAAGGAAGATGCCATGCTCCTCATCGGCATCGACCGCCATGGCTTTGGTGCATGGACTCAGATCCGAGATGATGCTGAGCTCGAGATGGTTGAGAAGTTCTTCCTCGAGGAGCATCGTGTCGAGAAGAAGGAAGAGAGAAGCAAGGGCAACGACAAGATGAAGGCGCCCGGTGCAGTGCATCTCGTTCGGCGCTCCGAATACCTCTTGTCAGTGCTGGTCTCAAAACACTCCAACGATCGGGGTGCTCAGAAGGCAGTTGAGAACCACCATCGGAACAACAAGAAGGCGCATCTCACCAATGGTCATCGCGGAAGCTCGACTGCCTCTCCGGCCCCTCAAAGCAAGAAGCTTCGCGAGAAGGACCATGCCATTGTTGACCATCGCCCTCGCAACCACGGTGACGATCGAGGCACTCCGAGATCCGACTTTAAGCGGAAGCATTTGTCTCACGAAGATAGTCGCAGTCCCAAGCATCGTCGGGTTGATGATCACCGCCGCTCCAGCAAGCATGGAGATGAGCGAGACCGGGTGGATAAGCGCCGACATCGAGATGAGGATGAACGCCGTCTTGACAAACGCCATCGTGATGATCGCCGAGATGATCGCCGAGATGACCGTCGAGATGACCGTTATGACCGCCGGGACGATCGCTATGATCGTCGGGACGACCGTCGCGATGACCGACGCGATGACCGTCGCGATGACCGCCGGGACGACCGCCATGATCGTTACCGAGATGATCGCCGAGATGACCGCCACGACCGCCATGACCGTCACGATCGCCGGGACGATCATCGAGATGACCGCCGAGATGACCGCCGAGATGACCGCCGCCACGACAAATATCGAGATGATCGAGGTGACCGAACTCGAGACCGAGAACGAGACGAACCCCCTCGTGATTTGAAGCCTTTGGACGAGCGAAGAGCCAAAGCAATTCGTCGCCTCGACGAGCTCCGGCGGATTGGAGATGATAGGGACCAACGAGCCAAGGACAATGACGCCATGATCTGGTTCTTGCTGAAGCCCGTCCGAGAGAACTTTGAGAAGATTCTCGCTACAACCAAAGATAACGTCAAATCCAGTAAGGAGCGGGCAGCCATCTTCGGATCTGAACTTCTTACTATCGGCACGTTCCTTGACGAACAGCTGCCCGCGACCGCTGCTGACGAAGGCGTTAAGAAAAACTTCTGGTAAGTCAATTATTGATCCCGCATGATATTGCATCGCCTAACATTGCTATAGGGAGTTCCTCGCAGCGCTTTGGCCGGTCGACGACACTAGCAAGAGCGTCACTGGACAGCGACTGAGCAACATGTATCGCACGTTGTATGCTCGTCACAGGTCTGATTCAACCAAGTCGAACGGGGCGTAATCTCCTCTCCTCGCAAGCACCGTTCTGACCATCATGACATCAAAAACACAAAAGTACAGACGCCAGGGCTGTATTCTCCTCCACGATTTTTAAGCAGTATTGATATTTTTCGCATGGTTTGGCGTTCCGGTACCTACACAGGGCGGCAGCAATTTGCCGAGCGCGAAAAGCCAAGCATCATACCCCGGATTTGCATGGTATCGTATAGGGCGTGTGGGGGACTGTTTTAACAGAGGGCGGCCACATGTTCTGGCGGCAAGAAAATGTTTCGTGTCACAAGGATGTGACATTGGTGTGTTGTTGTTCTTCTTTTCGCTATTTTCAACTTGGGTCCGGCTTTGATTTGCCCTCGGAGGGCTGGTGTTTCGTGCGTTGATATCGAGATCAGTTACTCTCTGATACCGATGGATAGCCTTGTCCACACAAGAGGTTGTGGTCAATAGGGGAGGGGGTCGGTCACTTTGAAAGGGGATGGACACTTTGGAAGGGGACGGACACTTTTGGAAGGGAGGCCCCAAAGGTTAGAAGGCGGCTTCGGTACAAGTTTAGGGAAAGAAAAGCGAATGATGCCCTTGGTGGGCAACGCTTGGTTTCATAGATATTAAATATACATTTTGACGTGGTCAAAGAAGGGGACTCCCTCTATTCGTACATCCATCCATGTTGACGTTGACTTTGAGCATCCAACTCCAACTCCTTTCTTCTCCGCAAAGCTCGACTGGGGCCCACAAATGGATCTTGCTTCCTGCCAATCGGCGCCCGGATCGATTACGTAGATGGTCGAGTTCATCCGAAACCCGACCAGCTTCGGTCCTTTGCCATTAACTTGCAAACGCGAGGCCGAGACTATCGGAGACTTTGAGGCCAGGTGGAAGAAGGACCCCCTCAGCAAACACATACATTGCATCTACGGATACCATTTTCGCCAGATTGAACACGAATTGAGTCCAACATCCCCCAGTATTCACCATGGTAGGTCACTATACAGCTCCTCCCGCACAACAACTCAAGCTCACACACGAGGGGACAGGCCGACACAACGAATCTCCAGACCGTGGCCTATATCCTAGGCGCGTTGACGACCAGCGGCGGCATCATGGGATACGCGCGCACGAAGTCCCTGCCGTCCATCATTGCCGGCTGCGCTGTCGGTTTCCTCTGTAAGCTCCCCGCCACGCATATACAACCTTGGAGGGGGATATGAGTGCTGACTACCGATCCGCATAATAGATACCCTCGGAGGCTATCGCATCCAGACCCGACAGCCCTACGGCATTGAGCTGTGCCTGCTCGCCTCCGTGGTCCTGGCCGGTTCGGCGTTTCCCCGCGCTATTCGCCTCCGGAAGCCGGTGCCCATTGTCCTCACTGTTATCTCGTCGGTTGGGCTGTTCACTTTTGGAACTGCTCTGCGCAAGTAGGTTTCGAGGGGGTTGCGCGGAAAGATGTTCGAGTGCATATAGTAATACAAATGTTTTGCATTGACAATTGGTGCTCGTACTTGTACATTGGGATGATATCCCGAAAACCACACCAGCCTTCCACCTTGCAACTGTCCCGTAAACGCCAGCCATATAATGTACATTGTCGGAATCGATGGAAGTGTGATATATATTTCGGAGAGAGAATCATGACCGTCGATTTCGTTCGTTCTTTCGGTTCGTCTCGGGCCGTCGGTACGTTTTCTTCGTAGCACACTTCTCCTTCTTCGTTCACAGACCCAATTCCTTCTGCGACTCCTTGAGCTTATCCCTCTTGGCGCGAGCGACAGCGCGGTTGTCGGCCTGGACCTTTGCCCGCTCGGCGCGCAGGCACTTGTTCACCATGTCCTTTGCGTTGTTGCAGCTTCCGATGGCCTTGTGCATGAAGCCCTGGGCGTGACACTCCTCGAGAACGGCAATGACATCTTCGCACGCTGTGAATTGCGCAATGGTTAGCCAGGGAGACTTAGATGAGGTGACGACGAAGGGGGTGGGATCGGGTATGTACCCAGGGCGTTCTTGGTATGGAGATGAGGATGCATGGCTGCAATTGGTGACGAAAGAATGGCAGCTGGTTGATGTGAGGCGTAAAGAAATTGGCTTGACTCTCACTGGACCGCCACAACGAGATGATTGATGAAGTGGGCTGCGGTTTCTCCAAGACGCTCGGACCACGTGCCAGGCGAGCCGCTGCCTGCCCACAGAGTCTTTGGAGAGTGTTCGGTCACGTTTGGAGGGGCAGTTTCCATCATCACCAACCTCCAAAACACGTACAGCATACGAGGGGCGTCACGAATACCTCTACTTTTTTACTCTTCTGTCCAACACTTTGGGGGCCAAACTCCCAAGAAATCTCTCCGAAGCCATGTCGTCGTCAGCACAGGTGCCCGCCAGGAAGCAGCAAGGTGAGTTTCTCTGCGCACCTCGCTCGCGTAATGCGCTTTCGAAAAACTCACCTGTATAAACCAAAAAAAGACCTCCAGGCGCAGTACTCAAACTACAAGACCTCTCTGCAGCAAGTCGCCCAGAAAATCGGCGACATCGAGCAGGAAGCCGAAGAGCACAAGTACGTTCTTCCCCCAGTCACCCTCCCGCATCACGGCCGCGCCCCCTTTGGTCCCCCCGGCGTCGTGGGTGGCGGCCAAGCAAAAATGCCCTCTCCTGTCATGCCATGTTTGCCTCGGAGAATCTCACCGCTTTCAAAAAAGCCCTCTTTTTGACTCTTTCACCGCTCATTTTCTGACTCCCTTCCCATAAAATAGGCTTGTACTGGAGACGTTGGAGCCCCTCTCGGGAGATCGAAAGTGCTTTCGTCTGATCAACGGCGTGCTCGTGGAGAGGACCGTCAAGGATGTTGTGCCTGCCCTGAAGACGAACCAGGAAGGGCTCAGGATGGTTCTGGATGATCTTGTGAAGCAGTACAAGACGAAGCAAGACGATTTGGAAAAGTGGAAGGTAAGTCACCATCCACACCCATACCCTGATTTCATCGTTGTGGTGTGTGAAGTACGGTGCTAACTTCCGCATAGAAGAAGAACAATGTCCAGGTAGTTCAACAATGATGTCGACGACATGATGTAATGAAACGGTTCTTTGGGAGTTCAAGCGCCAAGTGTCTTGTTTTCCCTGTCCTCATGCAGTAAACACTTCCCTGGCATATACGCCCACGCATCGTTATGCGTAGGCATACGCGGAGGGCATACAGGCTGAGAACCGTTTACCGTGAGATGGCCCGTCTGTGACGGAGAGGCGTCAAAAAACGGAACGCGGAGTACAAAGGCCGTCGAAACGTTGGCTCCGACGGGCGACTGCGGCTTGGGGAAACGGTCTCAAGTACGCCATACTTCAAAAAGACAAAATGCTCTGATGTCATGCGTACTGGCCTAATGGGAAACGCACAATGGGCCGGGACGGGCTCAAAAGATGGGTGGTGATGCGTTGTACACTTGCGATTGTGGTGGGGCACGGGGGGGCAAGGGCGTCTCTCAATGCCCAACCGCCGTAAGAATAACGTCCCAAAAGACGAGGTCGAGACTCGATGATGGCTTCTGGAACGGTGTGTTTCGGGTGTACAGCACCATAAAGAAAATGCCTCCTCGTCGTCGTCTCGATCATGGTGGCTCCCATCGCCTCAGCTCCTCGCCGAGGTGGTTTGACAACGGCCAAACGTGCTTTTATGCCGCAAAGGGAAACATGCATCTCGAGGCCGGATGAGACTGTTGAGGTTTGGGCCTGGAAGCCAACATGGCCGCAGATAGAACGATGGACAACTGGCATTGTTCCCTCTAATCACACCCGCCCACCATGACACCGAGGATGCATCGTCGGGCTGAGCGAGGCAAACAACCTTCTGTTGACGAGCTTCGTTATCCCCGGTAGGCGGTTCCTAATTTCTTTTTCCTCTTCCTCACTGCGCGTGTGTGTGGGGAGGCCGTTCATTCGGGTCCCAAGTCATCGGGGCGAGAGGGATCGACCAGCAAGCAATCGCAGGAGGAGGAGGAGAGTCCTTGAGACTGGGAGGCTGACGGCCTTGTGAGTGGCTGTGGTGGCTCCCACGTCCCTCCTGCACGTTATTGTGCAGTGTTTACCTACAGCTTAGCTGCATGCGGGCTTGTTTTCCGAGAGGGCGGGCTTCTGGAAGCATGCAGCCTCAACAGCTGCAAGAGGCCTGGACGTAGGGGACCGGCGAGAGGGCGTGTATTTGAGCCCAATCAATGCCCCCCGGGACCCGGCATGGCCGATGACGAGGAATTGGCCTCGCCTAGGCACGTCAGGCAGCGGGGAGTTTTTGGTCTGCTTCGATCCAAGACAGATTGACGATGTAGCTAAAGCGGCTGGGCAGGGAAGAGAGTTGAAGTCTCGCGGGGACTGACTCTGACTGCTTCATATCTTGCAGAAGACGAATAAGGACTCTCTGCATCGACTCCGACCTGTGTCGATGCCGAATCAGGCCTTGGAACTGATCCATCAGGCAGTGTGCTTACCTACATGTGCTGAAACTGCGAGGCGACGGGACTGGCTTAGTTTTCCCTGATATTCCTCTGCCTTGCACAACGAGTTGGGCCCCAATTATTATTGTGCTGCGGCCATCCCGCGGAATTAATTTGGCCGTGTTTTGGGTCGGCTGCAGCATGGCATGGACGGAGGGCGACCCCGATGAGGCCTTCTCCTTCGTGGCTAGATGGACACCCTCTTCGTGCATGGGAGTGTTTGCGATGCGAGGCGGGAAAGGGTGGCATCATGTCGAGATGCGTCGCATTCGAAGTGTTTGTCAAAGTCACGGGTTGCGGGACGAAGCAAAAGCTGACTGATGGTGGTGGTGGTGGTGGTGACCGGGGTTTCTGTTCGTATAAATTGTTCTTGTATTCGTATAACTCCAGCCAGCCGCCGTATCGTCGTGGCTTGGAAGTTGCTGGGGGGCTGTTGGTGTGCAACAGGCGGGTCGACCAAACGGCCATCGGCCTCCAGCAGGTTGCAAATCGATCCCGGAATAGGATATTAGGGAGTGGAAACCTGTAGATAGATTGTCCGTGTGTGACGGAGTGCAGGTGTGACTGTGGCCAGTCTCCAGAGCCCATTCGAAATACTCGGCTGCATCGTCGGTAATTATGAACAAAGCTCGCGGCTGCTCGTCGTCGATCACGCTTCCACGTTAATATCGACAATTGCCTTGTTGGGCCAGACTATTGGCGGAGACTTTCCGTCACTGGTCGTTGCCATGAGCCCTGGTCCCGTCCTGACAGATGAAGCTCGTCCACTCACCTTCCACGGCCGCCTGGTGTTGGTCCAGCCAAGCAAATCATGGTGCTGGGGGTCATTGTCAAATGAGCGGCGTTGCTAGCCCACCCTCTCAGGTTTCGAGGCTGGACGCGACGGCTCAGTGCCTGAATATCATCTTCTCGAAGGTGCTGGATTGTTGTTCTTGGGAGACCTTGTCTGGCCTAGTTTCCATCGTTTCAGGCCTTCCCGTCAGCAGCTGTCCGTTATTATGCGAGGGGGAGGGGTCAAACATTGGCCAGCATCGCGAGATGGCTGAATGGCGCGGGCCAGGAGAGTGGATTTCTTTCGTCATGTCCTGTATCAGTACAAAGCTTGGGTGGAGGAGAACGAGCCAATGGTTGTCGACGTGTGATATTCATAGTCATGTTCGCGAAGAGACAAGATTGTACGTCGTACTGGAGATGATATCCTGCCTCAGGTACCCAACTTAGAGCTCTGAGCCTGTTATCCACACCAGGGCAGCTTGACCACCCCACAAGGCTTAGCAGACACAAAATGTCAGACGCGGCGGAAAGTGGTTGTTATCGATAAAAGAATTGGCGCGACCCTGCGAGCAGGAGCAGGAGCAGGAGCAGGAGGCAGGCAGCCCGGGAGGCAGGAGCCATGCTGTGTCAGTGGCTGGGCATTGAATTATAGCGCCTGGCACCTGCTACCCGCAGGTTGGTGGAGGTGACGGGACGACCAGGAGTCCAGGACGGTAGGTCGCGTTGTTGAGGTGCCCTCCGCTGAGGTCATGTTGCTCCGCCGGGCAGGCGAACAGCCTTTTGTTGACCGCACCTTCCCTTCCGTTCCTAGACTGCGCCTGGCTTGCTTGCTCTTTCTCTCCTGCAAAACCCCACGTCCAAAATCGCACTCCACATATGCACCTTTCCAGACTGCGACCGCGACTGCGACTGAGACTGCGACCTCGACCCTCGACCGAACAACGCACTGCGCAGACGCCCTCCTCGACCTTGATTGACTGATTGCCCGTGTCGTTGCCAACAGCCAGTGAGAACCCCCGTCGCCCTCTCAGCCTCCCGTCCTCCCATTCATCCTCCGTCCGCCGTCTACGTACCTCCCTCCCTCGCCTTGCCTGTCGCGTCTTCTCCAGGCTCTTCTGTCCGCACCCGTCCCGTCTCCGTACCCGCACCCCATTCCGCAGCCCGCAGCCCGCAAGCCCGCAGCCTCACAACAACAAAACGTGAGACGGACGGGGGGCCGTTTTCGCCGTTCCCTTCCCATCACATCCCTCGCTTCCATTCAGCCTCTCGGCTTCGCCCTGCCCGTTATCCGCTCTCCTCTCTCCCCCCCCTCCCACGCCCAACCTGCCTCTCCTGCACTCCCCCGCGCAGCATCAAACGTCGAGACGTATTCTGACCCGATCCCGCAGCCTTCCGGGACCAATTGGCGAACGAGCGCTTGCGACCTCGTGTAACCCGGCCTCTCTCCCAAAGCACACCCCAGCTCCGCGCAGCAGTCGCGCCGCTCCGGCCCGTTTACCAAGAGAGGCACAAACGACCCGTCCAACCGTGCTGTTTCTCGTCTGCGCCAACGCCTGCGCGTCTGCGTTCGTGTCTGCCTCCAACGCATCCCCCTCGTCTCGCTCCGTTCTTGGCCTCCAAACCGCCTGGCTCGCCTTGTCAAAGTCGACGTTGTGCGATCCGCCCACACCCTGCCACCGCGCACTCTCTCACACACAGACTCTCGCGCGCGCATCCGCTGACAGGCCTTGGGTCTTCGCTTGCTTGACTGATCTTTGTTGACTTGTTGATTTTGCGCCGCCGGGCCCACCCCTCCCCGCCTGCTCTTCCTTATCCTCACCCGCAAAAACCACCACGCCTTGCTTCCCAAGCACACACCCCCAAAGGCCCCAAGGACCAGCGTCATAGCCCCAGAATCCCGGGCCAGGGACCACGACTGTGAGCGACTAAGAGTCTTTGACGGCAGTCAGGATTGACGCAGCACTGCAGCTTGGAGGACCCCTCCCCGACGCTTGCAAGCCCTACCATTTGCGACGTGGCCCCGGGGACACATCATCTCGAGGCCCAGCTGTGCCAGCCCGAAGCATTTTACACGGACGCTAGCAGCCGCTGCAGGTAGCCAAATATGTCGGATTCCCCCCAATCCCCTCCCAAGGAGGTCGACCAAGGTGCACCGTCACCCGACGAGGAAGCACAAATGAATGAACAACATGACCCACAGGGTGCCGGCACCGCGAGCTATGAGTTCGAGGGTGTAAAAGAACAGGACCGATGGTTGCCCATAGCCAATGGTACGTCTTCCATTACCCCCCCAGCGCCTCGTCGTGATTTGTTCGTCCTTCTGCATGAGCTGTCTCGCCGTCTAAGCCAGCCAGCCGTGCAGATTTCGGTCGTTCAATGTCTTGCGATTCGTCCTCCCAGTCACCCACGGCGCCTCGCGCCTCAAAGGCCGACAAGCCTGATGAGCTCGACGCTAACATTCGAAACTTTGCTCCAGTGGCCCGAATTATGAAGAATGCCCTCCCAGAAAACGCAAAGATTGCAAAGGAGGCAAAGGAGTGCATGCAGGAGTGCGTCAGCGAGTTCATCTCCTTTATTACGAGTGAGGGTATGTTGTGCTTGTTTCCCCTGCCCCTGGACGTCTCAAAGACATGACTCGATCCGAGTCATGTCTCTCAACTGCGGTACGCTGACCTTCTGGGCTTGCACAGCGTCGGAGAAATGTCAGCAGGAGAAGCGAAAGACGGTCAACGGTGAGGATATTCTCTTTGCCATGACGTCCCTCGGCTTCGAAAACTACGCCGAGGCCCTCAAGGTGTATCTCTCCAAGTATCGCGAGGTATTTCCAGTCCCATATCCGACCAGCCGAGACTATATGTTTATCCTAACACTCGAATGCAGCAACAGAATCAGTCCAACCGAGAGAGGGTCCTGGATAACACCGGCTGGCCAGGAGCCATGCTCGCCGAGACCAAGGGCGAGGGTGCCCAGGTCAGCGGCGAGTTCGGCAACGCAGAAGGTTCCAACGTCGAGGGCAGCGCCGATCCGAACTACATGTACGGCTCCCAACCTGGCCACAACGGTACCGCCACGGGTGAGGGCTACTAGATGTCATACCACAGCCAACCCGGTTTAAATCAACAGGTCAAATTGGAGCCTCGATACTGGTAGAACCACCAGCCTAGGTTCCGTGGGACTCGGGCCTCGAGCCACCCAACACTTTACGTCAGATCTGGGTCTGGAGTGCGTGTTTCATTGAGTGTGTACAAATACAACGGCAATATGAAAGGATTCGATTAGATGGCAACGGAGAGGATTTCGGATGTATATTGTCAACAGGGAACAGAGGCGACTTGATTACCGCCGAGAGAAAAGAGAAAAGGGTGCGACAGCTCAATATGTTTTTTTCTTATTTGGAAGACAGAGGGGTCTGAATGATGTCTTTGGCTCATCTCAATTGACTCGAGGGCGTCGCTCGACTTGCGATATGTTAGTGATAGCCGACGGATCTCTGAGATCTGGAGTCTGGGTATGCATAGAGTTCCTGAAATGGGGCACAGAATAGTATTCTCGTTTGACTAGAATTCATTTCCCGACTATCTACGAATAACTCGCTGCTCTTAGGTGCCCGTTTGCGCACTTGGCTGCAGTCTTCTATTGGTACCGTGGTGAATCTTGAAGGCACGTTGACGCAATGAGGATGAGGTGCAGGTCGAAAGCGGAATGGCGATGTCGCACGGGCCACCGAAACAATTGGCAAGAACAGACCCGAGGCACGTGTGGCTCTCCACTTGTGCATTTC
This sequence comes from Thelonectria blattea, assembly GCA_024115155.1. Classification (NCBI taxonomy): domain Eukaryota; kingdom Fungi; phylum Ascomycota; class Sordariomycetes; order Hypocreales; family Nectriaceae; genus Thelonectria; species Thelonectria blattea. Next base: position 43,449 of record JAMQMW010001207.1, read on the forward strand.
GAAATTTCCACTTCTCGCTGTCATCGAAAAAAAGTTGCCGCCCACCAAGCGCTTCATATTTCACGTCCCCTCCCGCCTCCTACGAGACCTCCGCCAGAGATTATCCCCCTCCCTTCGCAGCAGACGAGATCCTGCAACGGCATCGAAAATAGATATTATGATTACCGGTGTTTTCAACATTTCATCGCCGAATTGTTCCCCCCTTATGTTTAGACCCTGAACACCCCGCTCTCCTGAGACGCCTCACGACACGAGAGCGCGCGCTGTTGCCTGAGACAACAAACGACATTCCTCGAGACGCCTACACAATCATCGACGAGACGACAACCCGATGAGACCCTTCACCTCGACATCCAGAACCATTTCTGGCACCCCTTCCAAAAATTCGACGCCGGTTCGGTCGATTCTCAAGCCTGTCTCGGTACTGGGCAGGCGAAAGGCCGAATATGCAGGGCTCAGTGACCCGCTCGACGCTCCCGAGAGCCCCAGCAAGCGCCGCAAGGTCTTCTTCGACGACATCCGAAACGTGACCTACGAGGTCGGGAAGCGAACGATGAACGATGTGAAGTTGGAAGTCAGAACCGCTCTGGAGGAGCACCTGCGGGGCAATGATGGCCGGTACGATACTCTGAAGGAGCTTTTTGCCAGCGATAAGCAGCGCTATCTCCCTCCGGTCGTGGGCGAAGAAGACGACACCCTGAAGCCCCATGAACTTCAAGTCTATGTTATGGCCCTCACGGGGTGCATACCCATCCTGAAAGACAAGGCCTGCAACGGACTCGTCAAGACCATTTTGAAGTGCTCCTGGCTGGGGCGAGATGCCGCGTTTGTCAAGGTGTTCACCCACTTCCTGGCCGCCCTGGTCAGTGCCCAGGGTTCCTATCTCTCTCCCGTCCTATCCATGATGGTGGAAAAGTTCTCCCATACTCGTCCGTCCGTGTGGTGCGTGCCCGACTTTCCCGAGGTCAGCCGTGAGACCATGCGAGAGAGGCTACACTCGACGGTTCAATACCTCCTTCAAATGTTCCCGTCTGCCATCCCGGTATTGGAGACGCTCCTCGGCAGCAAATTTCCCTTCCCCGATGAATCCATGCGCGTTCACATGGCATATATCGACAATCTGTTGCGGATAAAGAAGTACGTGCCTGTACTCCGCGAGGACGTCCTGGATCTCATTATCAACCGCGTCGTGAAGATTGACTCTCAGATGCAACTCGACTTGGAAGACATGGACGACGATATTACTGCGGCTGTCATGTACGCCCTGCGGGACCACACCGACGACGTACAGTGGGAGGATGACGACGACGACGAGAGCGACAATGAATCCGTCGACAGCGCCGACCCCGACTACGACGAGGATGCAGGCAGAATAAAGACCATCAAAGGCAGTGTCGAGAAGATGGATGCCGCGCTGGACACACTCTTTTCGGTTTACACGCCATACTTCATAAACCCTGGGTCCGACACGGCGTTTGATGCGTTTACGATCCTCCTCCGCGAATTCGACCACATGGTCCTGCCGACGTACAAGTCAAGACATACACAATTCCTCATCTTTCACTTTGCGCAAATGCACGAGCGACTTACGGATGCCTTCTGCGGCCAGCTGATAGCAACGGCGTTCCAGAGCAACACGCCCAACGTCCTCAAGCAGGCTGCCGCAGCGTACCTGGCCAGCTTCGTTGCTCGAGGGGCACATCTCCCTTCCGGCCTTGTCCGCAGCATCTTTGTGCTCCTCATCCATCACCTGGAGCAATACCGCAAGAAGTACGAGCCCATATGCCGAGGACCCGACCTGAAGCGATTTCACCCCTACTACAGCCTCGTGCAAGCAGTTCTCTACATCTTCTGCTTCCGATGGCAGGATCTGGTTGTGGAAGCGCCGGAGGATGTTGACCCCGATGACCCTTCGTCATATATCGGGCAGGAGTTCAGCTGGATCGGAACGACAAGCAAAGATCTTCGGACGCAAATCTTTGGCAAGCTGAACCCTCTCAAGGTGTGCGCGCCTGTCATTGTGGAAGAATTTGCCAAGATTGCGCACCGGCTCAACTTCATGTACGTATACCCTCTGGTGGAGGGCAACAAGCGAATTCGCTTGACACAGTACCTCTCATCAACGTACTCGAACGGAGGAGCGCTCCGGGACGCGGGGTACGAGACACAAGACGAAAGCTACCACCAGCTGGATCCGTACTTTCCCTTTGATCCTTACCAACTGCCGGTCAGTAAGCGGTGGCTGGAAAACGATTACGTGCATTGGAAGGCTGTGCATGGCCTGAATGCCGAGGACGAGGATGACAGTGACGACATGGACGACATGGATGAAGAGGACATCGACGAGGGGACAGCGACGGACAGCGACGGGGACGACGACGAATAGGGGAAAATCAGGAATGCATGTAAAGACAGGGCTGTGATGTTTTAGAGCGAGGCGTTTGGTGGGATTACGATTGATTCTTGTGCTTTATGGAAGAAAATGTCTTGGTATCATGTCGGAAATAAAAGTTCGAAAAGGGGTTGATTAACTGCATAAAAGTCTGGGGTGGTTTCATGTGATGATGACCAATGCAACCCTTGAGCCGCCCGGCTGCCTGGTGATTGTGGCTGAGACGGCCCGGGGTACGTACCTTTGGAATTATCGATTGATGTTAAGTTCGAGAAAGGAAGGCACGGTGTCGGTGTCGGCGGAGAAGAAAACCCGGGGACGAACGGTTGCGCTTTCCAGCAGTCGGAGCACGCCCCAAAAAACCCTCCGCGGCCGCTGTCACTAACAAATCATCTTCTCTTCATCCATTGAAGGAGAAAAACACATCTCGACCTGCTGTCATTCATCATTGCTGCAGGTCAAGCGTTGCTTTCCCCTCCTGCAGACCCTTGCCTATCAGGTCGACTTCCCGCAGAGCAATTTGGCCTCCGCTCTCGCTCCAATTTCGGCTGCAGCTCTCCCGCGCCCAACGCTTCCACCCTCCTGCGCTCTCACATGAAGCTCGTCGGAGGGCGCCAATGACATCATCTCATACTTCAGCGATCATGGCAACACCATCGCCCGAAGCCTCATCCGAGGCCGCGCCCAGGCCGTCGTTTGCGTCGTTTTGGAAGAAGACGAAGCAGAGGTTGAGCGGGAACCGCGTTGAGTTTGTGCGGTCTGGGAAGAAGGCTAGCCACAGTAGTGAATGTGAGTTTCCCGTCGAATGATATGTGTCCAGGGACAGCCTATACGTCCCTCTCATCTCCTCGCATCACAATCCGCACGACACGATGCCTTCTTCCCTCGAATCCCGCACCTAGCTAACCGCCAATCAAGCTCCCGAAGGGCCGAGCGACGGTCCGTCGTCACAGGCCCTGGGTCCAACTGAGAAGGCAAAGATCAGACGTGCTCAGGTTCGACGTGCCCAGATCCAGCACCGGCAACGCAAAGTCGAGTATGTCAAACAGCTCGAACTCGATGTCACCCACTTCCGCGACCTCATCACCCTCACCGAGGACGACATGGCGCAACTCGCCAAGGAGAACTCGACCATGAGGCAACAGCTGAAACTCATGGGCATCACCTTCTCGGTCAAGACGCCCGAGCCTGGCCAGGCATTGCCCGCGCCAAGCGAGAGCGCTGACGAGCATTCAGATCGCATGTTCTCATCAGAGGATGACCAACCCATGGATTGGTCGACGGCACATATATCATCTCCGATCAACCTTTTGCCACCACAATCTCAACCAGCGCCAGACATGTTTGGGAACATCAACCTGGACGATATCATTGTGACTTTGAAGAAGGACGACGAACTCAGCACTCCCGTCTTCAGTGTACGATCCAGCTCGATCGAGTCAAATGAAGCCCCCAACCCCGAGAGCGCCTTGACCGTGACCCGGCGAAGGGGCATCTTCAATTCCAACCTCTCCAAGGATGAGGAGCAGATGGCTATCAATTTCATCCTCGCGTGAGTGCCCAGGCTATTCAACCTGATTATCCAACTAACACAGCGCGTGACTCAGAATGGAACACATTTGCTGGGATCATTTCTGGCTTGGAGACTATCCCCATCACGAGGTCGAAAACGACGAATTCAAGGGTCATACGCTCATGGCCTCGACCTTTTGCATGGCTCGCGCTCCCCAGTGCGTCTACCGGGGTCGCAAAGACATTGGCAACGCTCCCGAGCACGGTACGCGGCGCCCCTGGGGCACGAAGACGCAGTCTTCCGCCTTGTATTACGAATGGCCCTCGAGGCGCATCTCCCTCTCCTCGCTGCACGGCCTCGCGTCGTCGCTGAACCCGGGCGACATTGAGCTCACCCCCGTTCAGGCCTGGTTCGAGCTCGCGGATCGATATCCGAAGGATGTGCTCATGAACCCGCAGCTCCTCCACAGCTTGAGCTTCGAGCTCAACGGCGTCGTGCAGTGTCTGGAGTTTGGCGCCGTCATGGAGAGGGTGGCCTTTGAGCGTGTCGTAGGGAAGGTCCTGGGGCCGACCCTGGAGAATATGATGGGCCAGGCCTCCATCTTGGCTGCCTAGCTTGGTGGACCGGCGAGGAAAGGCGAAAAACACTTGGCTTCGGGGGTGTGACACGAGCGAAGAAGAAGGGCGTTACGAATGATGGGTTATGAAGTTGTTTCGTTGAGCGACTACGCAGGCGGGGTTTGAACATGGCCGACTTCGGACATGACAAGATGTTGGATACCGAAATACCAGGGCACCACGACCTCTGGCAGCCATCTAGAGCGCTGCTCACTCTTGACTGAACATGTAGAATAGATACGGTCCTTTTTTGAATGAATATATTTGTCTCGTCGAGGCGGAAAATGCCTCACGTCTAATTATCCTGCTCCAGCGCTGACAAGTTTCCCTCCCCCTCCTAAACTATTTACTCCTACATTCGTAAAAAAAAAAA
>JAMQMW010001207.1:48397-64661 GCA_024115155.1 Thelonectria blattea
TCTCAACAAGCCAGTCACGCAAGCCTCTTTATCCAAGCGTCCCATGGCGTACGTCGACTCGAAAGCGAAGATGCTGAGCTGCCCGAAGAAGGGACGCAGCACCTTTGCGACCAGCTCGTCCTTCCTCTCCAGGGAGACGTCGTCGGCGATACCTCCGGGTCCGAGGAGCGGTCTCCGGGACGGCCCGCCGCTGGCGACGAGGTTGGCGACGGCCGAGTCGGTCTGCAAGGCCGGCGAAGCAGACGAGGCGGCGCCGAGCTCGTCGGAGATTTCGTCGACGAGGGCTACGGGCTGGTAGTTTGCGGAGCGGTAGACGGCGTCGATGGTGTCTGTGATGAAGAGCCACTCGTGAAGCTGAAAGTCGTCTGGCGCGACGGCGACGAGCAAGTCGAGCAGCTTGCAGGCTTGGAGGACGGAGGGGTTGGCGTACGTGTCCGAGGCGGGGCTGCTGTCGGGTGCGACGACGGAGGACAGGGCGGCGTGAAGCTCGGCGTTGACTACCGGCCAGAGAAGGCTAAGGTGGACGGCGCTGGTCTTGATGGCGAGGGCGCGGACCACCATGTAAATGTCAGCGCGGGTGGTGGACGAGGGAGACGAGGTGGACGAGGCGGCGAGCAGCTCGACGATCTTGTCGAAGATGGCGGTGAGTTCGGTGACGAAGGCGTCGTCGGCCGAGGCGAGCACCAGGGTGGCGATGCGGCGGAGGTTGAGCTGCGTCTTGCGATCGGCCTCGAGCCGCGCCGACGTGGCCCCGACGCCGAAGACGATGCCGGCCGTGGTGGGAGCGCTGATTCGGGAGACCATCTCCGACACCCTCTCCTTGTCCGTGAGGGCCCATTGCCTCAGCAGCGGCAGCCAGTCGTCCTTGACCAAGGCCAGCTTCGTGCCGAAGAACTTTGCGTCGTTGAAGGCGTCGCCCACGTCCTTCTTCCACGTCTTCTGGTTGTTCTGCAACCGGGAGAGTTCGCGGAGGAGACGCAGCGTAGCCGTTGAAAAGGTGTCGGGGAAGGCCTTGGCGCGTAGGCTTGGCCCGACCACGTTGGTCGAGATGGTTCCGGCGGCCGAGAGCACTCGGTCGGGCTCGAGGAGGATCTTGGACAGGTTGGGCACGATGGACGCGAGAATCGAGACGACTTCGTCTGTGCCGTCCGTGGCCCCGTTCGTTGTGCCTCGGCGAACGAGCTCGCCCTGAGGGCCGCCAGCAGGTGTCGAGTCGGTAAAGGCAATGGGCCTCGTGGTGAACAGGGCTGCGAGGAGACGCAGGAAGAGGTCCTATACGCTGTGAGCAAAGATACTCGAATCAGGGGCAACGGGAGGCAACTTACACCCAGCTCCCGACGCATTCTCCTCTGCTCCCCAAAGTTCGTATTGTCAACCTTTTCGCCGAGAATGGCTGCAAACTCGAGCAGGTTTGGCAGGGTTTGACGGTGCGGGAAGGGATTAGCCAGCAGGTCCTTGAGGAAGGCCATGCAGTCTTGCCAGATTTCGTCCATGGCATCGTCGTCGAGCGACCTCGCATAGTGCACCATGAAGACGACCAGGTCGGTGTCGGAGAGAGAAATGGTCATTGTCGATTTGCGAGAAGGGTCTATCGCCGCAGGGTTGCTTCGGCTGTAGATGGCGTTGAACAGGGCCGGGATACTATGCCGGGGACGAGATGCCTCCAAAGCAGAGAGCAAATGGAATACCTCGGACGGCCGTGAATCGGCTGGAGAATTCTTCCACAAGTCGATGACCGTCTCGAGACACTCGAGATTCTCTGCCGTGAAGAGATGCTCCAGCAGACGCCGCGCTCGATTCCTCATGCGCAGAGACGTATAGTTGAAGGATGCCGAGGAGCTCTGGTCTTGCTTGTTCGAATCACCACCCATGCCCCAGGTCCAAATCTTGTAGCAGATGCGAACGGCATCCTGGAATGCCAGGTGGACGGTGAGACGATCGTTTGCCGTGGCACTGCGAGCCTGGGGAGTGTCTGATTGAAACACGCCCGAGACCATGCTGCCAAACAATGACTGTGGTTGATCAGGACTCTTGTTTATCTGAGTCCGAGCCTCCTCGTTTAGCAGCTGCTCGTGTGCTCTCGCCAAGACCTGTTCCAGGCCGTTGAGCAGATAGATGAGGGTAGATTCCGGAGTAGCCTTGTCGCCGCTGCTCGAGAGAGATGACGACTGGAACGTGTCTCGCAGATTTGAAAAGGTGGTGCCAATCTCCCTGCACAGCGTTTCGACAAGGGGAATCAACACCTGGAAGATGGATTCTGTGTAGAATGGTAAACACTCGGCAACAAAGGCGACCCAGCTATCCAACACGGATCGACTCCTGGGCGAGCTCAGTCCTTCTTGCAGACACTTCAGCAACAGCGGAGGAGGAGGCGAGACTGGTGGGCGGGAGTCTGCTGTCGTTACCGAGAGCCTGCTTCCCCTGGCAGCGTCAACGAAGCTTGGTCGCCTCTTCTCAGATACGACGGGCGAAGTTGGGGGTCCGGCTGTGGCAGCGTCTCGGAGCTTGAGTGTATCATATACAACATCAAGAAGGAGAACCTGCACGTAGGGGTCGGGGCCCTGAAGAGCTTTGAATAGCCTATCGAGGAGGACGTTTTCAAGCTGGAAGTTGGAGATGGGGGCGGCATAGGGGCTGAGGAGGAATTTGTGGAGGATTGTGAGGGCGTATCGGTAGAGTTGGTTGATGCTGGATTCGAGTTCCTTGTCCGCGCCCGGAGCGAGGTTGCTGGTGATGCACTTGATGCAAACCCGGATGAAGACTTCTTGGAGCGTCATCTCCTCGTCATCTCCCCCAGCTACATGAATTAGTCTACCGCAATTCACGAGGGGGGGTCACTCTTACAACTGATCTGCAACTGTTGCTCTCGGAACGACACATGCTTAGAGGACAAGACCGACCACGACGAGTCTCCAGTGCACGTCAAAACATTTGACAGTGTCCGAAGATAGTACAAGCAGAGGTCGACGTCTTCGTCTCCAGAGAAGGTTGCAGATTCTTCCAGCGACTTTTCCTTGGTTTCGACTATGGCCGACAAAAAGGGGATTTCAGTCAGCTTAGTCGCAAGGATTAGGAACAACCTGATACATGTTAGCTCTATTAAGGCTCCAGAGAAAGATGGTGCGCCATACCTATCAATGCCAAGCATGCTGTTGAGCCATGACTTGACCGTCATGTACAGCTCGGTTCGGTCATCTTGCAGTGCATCTAGGATCAGCAATGTCGGCTGTGTCAACATGACCTCGTAATTGTCCATCCCCGAAAGCCGAGACACTCGGCTGTCAAGCATTGGCGTCCTTGAACCTCGTCGTTCGCTGCCATACAAGTTGTCTTGTAGAGTATGTGACCAGAGCACGCTCAATGTGCGCCCAGCATCGACATAGCCAAGAGTTTCCACGGAGTTGGGGTCGTGAGAGATGATAAGGCTGGAGAGGGCCGCCTCAATGTCCCGGTTCGAAAGAGACAAGGTAGATTGCAATTGCCAAAGGCCCCTTACCGCTTCAACGTGATACTTCGGTTCAGATGCGGAGAGATATGCCCAAGCATGTCGCACAAGAGGAACCACCAAGGCCGACAGTTCGTTCCTCTCGATTCTCGAGGTGCTATACAGCTGTGAAGCCAGGTTAAGGACCGCTGAAAAGTCCGAGTATGGCAGAGGCGGAGGTTGTTGAAGTTTCCCGTGTAGGTGCTTCAAAAGCTGCTGCTCGTCGAGCTTGTATGCTGCCGGTGTCTTGTACAGAGCGAGCACGAGGAGACGGATGCGAATCCCCAAGTCAGCGGGAAACCTCGAAGAGTCCTGGTCGATGCAAATGAACTTGACTGCCTTTTGCAGTAGCAGCTCTCCAACTTCTAATGGGTTGAAAGGTGGAGGGCATGCGTCAATGTTGCCTTGCTCCTTGACGTAAAAGGTCCGAATCTTCTTCAGCACCTCAATGTTGGGAATTGACGAGTGGTTTCCACTGGGCTGCTTGCCTCCCGGGAGGCTCTCTGGGAATCCTCTCTCTGGGACCAGGTCGAGAAGTGATATTGCAATATTCAGAGCTTCGTTCAACAGAGATGATGTGTCGGTATTCCCGTGTGCTCCCGGGCGTTCGGCGGCGTCCTCTAGCATTGATAGCGCGGCAAGAGTAGAGAGCGGCGCATGGATGGTGATCATTTCCTCCTCGCGAACGTTGAAGTTGGCCAGAATAAAGCTCACCAACGTCAGCTTCTCGCTTCGTTCTTTTGCGCTGGCAGCTCCCGGGCCGATGGCTTGGGCTAGGAGACTGACAATTTCGCCATAGATGAGGCCGCTCTCAATGCCATCAAAGAAGACACTGGCACTGCGCAAGACTTCTGTGAACTCGGCCTTGGTGGAGGCTCGGCTCTGAACCTGCCGCACACTCTCTACAATGGGCAGAAAGACTTCTGGGACGATGAGCCCACCAATCTCCCACCTGTCCATGAGAGAGAGGCAAATCCGGTACGGGCGTGCTCGCTCACTGGCGCTACTTTGATGGTTGCCCTCGATCATTTGCAGCAGGGCTCGGGTGAGGGGCTGGATGCCATATCGTTCAAAGTAATTGGTCTTGGCAGCGAGATAGGCCTGATGGCGGTGATCCGAAGGGCTCAGGGGTTCAGCACCTTGTTCTGATTCTGAGCTGGCTGGTTCTGGTCCGAGAAGCCAAGCCCACAAGCGTCTATTCAAGCTCATGTCTCGTCGTGTGACCACTCCAACGGCAGCCTTGAGGAGCAGCTCTAGGTCTTCGTGTTTCACGCGTTTTTGAATGACATTGGAATCAAGCGGTAGGTGGGACACGAGAAGATCTAAGAACCCACGTTGAATGAGCAGCTGCTCGTCCGAAAGGCCGCTGGCAAAGCAGCGGAGGAGCAGTCCTGGTTCGGGAGATGTGACCACGGCTGCAATCTTGTTCTTCAAGTCATCTTCGCTCTGATTTAACGCCGCTGATTTGTCCGTCCTGGAAGATCCCAATGGAGGCAGGCATCTCACCAAATAGGCAAGGGCTCCGGAACGACGACTATGGCTGGTGATGGAGGCCAGGAAGAAGCATTGCCAGAAGAATGCGTCGCCTGATGAATGGCGCTCATCGAGTTCATCAGCGCCCATGGGCCGGATGGTATGCTTGAAGCTTTCAACCATCCGCAGGGTTCGGTCAAAGTCCTCGCTTGTCTCGTCTTCCAATCCAGGGAGTAGGGCCAGAATAATAGATTTCATAGCCGGGCGGAGGGAGCGGGGGTCTATTCGCAGGAAATGCGCTTCGAGGATATCCAGGTACGGCGCTCGTACGGACAGCGATGCGAAGGACAGGGTGGTGGCCAAGCCAGGGAGGTACAGAGGAAGGTCCCTGGACAAGCCCTCTCTACCGGTGACGGTGAAGACAAAGTTGTATACCTCGAGGGCTTTTTGGTGGACGCCCGAGGGGAGAGATGGGTTGAGGCATTGCGATAGTCGTTTTGCGACGGTTGCCTTGGACGGGATCACGGTTATCAATTTCGGTCGAGCTTGTAGAGCCTAGGATGGGAATCAGCATGCCATGCTTCGTCTCGAACAGCGCAAAGAATGCAGACCTTGAGAAGCCTGTTCAAGAAAGATATGTAGTCTGCCCACTCCTCCAAGGCGGTTTCGAATAAGACGAGGGCTCGATCGACGCCCTGGGCGTACTTTCGGTAGGATTTGTCTTTTACGGGAGCGTCCTCTGTTCAACAAGTATTAGCGACAGCAACAAGGAGGTCAACAAAGCCAACGCACCTCCGCCAAGCTGGTTCCTCCATTGTCGTGGGATCGGCGAGTCTCGTCCAGAGCTCTCCGGGGATATCGACCGGCGGCCGGAGGCGGCCTCGAGCGCCATGGTTAAGGGAGTGTTTGGGTCAACGATGGGAATGAGAACATGAGGATCTCTACTTGACGACAAAGACAACAGATTGCATGACTTGAAGCAAGCGCGCCAAAGAGAAACAGTATCGAAGAAGGGAGCTGCGAGGCGAAGCTGCAAATGCCATCGAGAAGGCTACGTTTCACCCACCAGCTTCGCCCAGCTTCCCCTGTGGGTGCGATGGAGGTACCGCAGTACCTGGACAGCTGAAGGCTCTGATTGGTCCAGTAGGCCCCAGGACGCGCAAGGCTGCAGAAGCCCCTCCACTGACAGGGCTCTTGCTGTGGCGGGAGCTGGTGGGTGCCTGTGGGTAGCTGCGTCATTGGGCCAACGATACGCAATCACCACGACTCTCGAGTCCATGAGTTGACAGCTGTCTGCTGCGAACTGCTGATCGGACCGTTAAACGACTTATGCCCGTTGAAGAGATATTTCAAGCAGCAATTCTTCCTTCTACTGCACATTTTAAGTTCAAATCAAGCCATCCCGAGCCACATTGCCGCAGAATTATGCTTGCGAGGTGGCTTTATCAGGCTAGATCCACAGTCAATGATGCCCATAACGGTGCGGCATCTGTCTCCGCCAAACACCTCCCACGCACCTCAACTATCGCCAAACCCCGCGAACATGGCATAATGGCCTCTCCCAAACACCCGCACCCACCGCCATTATGCGACAGGAGCAAGCATCTGGAGACGACGAGTATCGTCCCCCACTCCCTCCGAGACCTGGAACGAGCGCCGGTACCGACCCAAAGACCTTCCCAGCCCAAGCCACGACCGCAATAACTCCCGTGGAAATCCAAACCCTCTCCTTTCCCGACGGATCCCGGGGAACCTTCCCAACCCCTGGCCCCGATACCGTCCCCAGCCCTGTCGATAGCGGCCATGCGACCCCCAGCCGTCATGCGGACAGCATTGCTGGCGAGGCTGACGAGGCTGCGAGCATCATGAGCTTCGCGCCCACAATGAGACCCGCCGGAGACATTGCCAGCTTGCTCGTCGGAGAGCTCCATAAGAAGAGTGCGGCGTGGAACATGCTCAAGGCGCAGTCGGCCGCCGTACAGCCGTTCGAGGCGTCGCGGGTAGACCCAGAGGATCGCCTCGCCGAGTTCGACCAGGAATTCACCCCTTTGCCGGACGAGTCGAACACGGATGTCGAAGACGACGAAAAGCTTCGCGTGTGGAAGTCCAAGCTGAAGCACTACTTGATCTTGTCATCGGCTGGAAAGCCCATCTGGAGTCGTCACGGCGATCTGAGCTTGATCAACTCGTCGATTGGCGTCGTCCAAACCATCATATCATTCTACGAAGGATCAAAGAACCCCCTCCAAGGCTTCACCGCCGGGGACACGCGCTTTGTCATCGCGACCGAGGGTTCACTATACCTTGTGGCCATTAGCAAGCTCGGAGAAAGCGACTCTCAGTTGAGAGCTCAGCTGGAGGCCCTCTACATGCAAATTCTTTCTACACTTACCCTGCCAAAGCTCAAGACAATCTTTGCTCACAGGCCTTCGACGGATCTGAGCAAACCGCTGCAGGGCACCGAGTCTTTGCTATCGTCCCTCGCCGACACATTTACCAAAGGCTCGCCTTCCGCTCTTCTCGGGTCCCTGGAATGCCTGAAGCTTCGAAAGTCTCAGCGACATGCCATTAACAATACCTTTCTCAAATTGAGGTCAGACAAGCTATTATACGGCCTCATTGTGGCCGGCGGGAAACTTGTCAGTGTCATTCGGCCACGCCGGCATTCCCTCCACCCCAGCGACTTGCAGCTCATATTCAACATGCTTTTCGAGAGTGACGGTATCAAAGGCGGTGGCGGCGAAAACTGGATTCCCCTCTGCCTACCAGCCTTCAACAACAAGGGCTACCTCTACATGTACGTCAGCTTCTTTGAGGGAACTTCCGGGGAGCAAGCTTCGTCCCCGGCCGCCGCCGGAGGACACTCGACGGACGAAGAAGTGGCCATGATCCTGATCAGCACGGACCGGGAAAGCTTCTTCGAACTCAAGCAGATGCGGGACAATGTCGCCCAACAACTGGCCAAGAACGGCACCCTCGCCATTATCCAGCTCGCTACTCAGGCCGGACGTCCCAAGGCGCACGAGCTCGCGCCAGGAAGTCAAGTCAGCCATTTCCTCTACAAGTCACGGGCCAATGTCCAGTTCTGCATGTCGTCGCTGGACCCGACCTTTACGGGGCTCGTCGACCGGCGGAGGCTGATGACGGTATACCACGAGCTACATGCGTCCATCCACAGCAAACACTCGCATCTTAAGGTTTTGCACAGTGTAGGAGACGACGTGACGTCGCTGGCCTGGATCACGCCCGTCTTCGAATTCTATTGCGTGGCCGGGCCCAACGTTTCGAGGGCCACGATCACGCAGGGGGCAAACAAGATTATTCATTGGGCTAAACGCGAGGAAGAACGCCTTTTCATTATTGGCGGCGGTGTATTCTGACCAGACTCATGCCAATTCATATACTATCATCAAAACATTACGTTTTGCTTATCCTCCCAACCGAAAGACAGAGACCGCCAACGCCATTTGTACTCGTTGTGTGCCGGATATACGTCCCAGGCCTGCGGGGAGGGTTCCTAGGTCACAGCCCTTCATTCATCATTCCCACGTCCAACGCTGCTCACTTAGGCCGAATTCGATTTGGGTAGAGTCGTACTGGTCGCAGCCCCTCGGGCATATCCGGCCCCTCGCCCGTACCCCTCCGACTCGATGGGAGACGTATCGCCCGGTGACGACGGCAGCGCAGCGCTGCTCTTGCTCTTCGGATTACCGTCAAAGTATCCCGCCCTGGCATCGGGGCGGCCCCGGGCAGCACCCCACGACTTCCTGGCCCATTCCCTGATCCTATCGTTGAGCTTGGCGCGTCGCTTGGTCTCCGACTCCCAGGTCGAGTGGCGCTGGCGGAGGGGGCTCGGCGACACCATGCCCGAGTTGTGTCTGCTGAAGGGCGGTTGGGGTCGGCTCTCGTCTCCGAAGCTGGCGCGGTCGTTGGACGAGGACGATGTTGAGGGGAAGGTCATGGTGTCTGTGGCGAGGGTTGCGCTCGAGGCGTTCATGATTGCTTCTGAGAAGGGTGCATCGAAGTTTTCGATGAAGCGCGGGCTTCGGAGCGAACTGGTTGAAGGGGTCGAGCGCTGGAAGTCGGGCTGCTCCTTGTCGGGGAGCGGCAAGGTCAAGTTCGGTTTTCGGGAAGCCATGGCGAGGCGGGAGCTGGCTTTCTGGAAGATTTTGGAGATGCTTGCCGGTGTTGAAGGTGTTGAAGGTGCCAAAGGAGTGTTGGTGTCAGGTGACGCGGGGGGCGCAGTGTTTTATAAGAGACGTGGTAAAGTTTGTCTCGGTCGGCAAGATGCGACAGGTTGTTTACTACGGCTTGTTGGCCAAGCACGAATGCCGGAGGGATGTTCCTTTTTTACCACTTTTCACTTCCAAGGGCCCCGAAGAAACGGTGGCTCGGTCATGCGTACTGGGCAAGCTTAACAGGTAACCACATGAACATGGCGGAACAAGACTAAGTCGTCCCGCAGACCCCTGACTAGATTTCGACCAAGCTCTCTCGTGGCCGAAGCCAAGTGGACTCTGGGGGACGACGGTGACCAGTCGAGGTCGAGGCCAGGCAAGATTCGACCACACCCGTCTCGCATGGTGGATGGACGGTGGATGGACGGTGGAGGACGGGCGGAGACGGACTCGAGTCTGGTGCAAGCCACATCGGGAACCGCTTCGACAAGAACGGCAGCTTTTGTGGATTACTCTTCCAGAATAGCTGGGCCAGCTAATAAAACCCTGTTGCCGAGTCAAGGTTGCGGATTCGGTTGTGCGGCCAGACACAGACGGGCGATGATCCCCCCCCTTTCAGGCTTTCAGTGGCAGCCCTTTACTCCGTCTCTTTGCTGTCGACCGGTCCGGGCCCCCAGTCCTCTCTGGGAAGTGAGTCACGTTATTGACCATTGAGCGGTGTCGGGATTGGTCTTGTGCGAGATTGAAATCATCTGACTCGCAGGGCAGCTACTTTTTTTGACAGACGCCGTGGCTAACGTCGGTCCGGGGATGGCCAGGCGAAGCGGAGAACGGCTCTCGGGAGGACGAGGATGCTTGCTTTGATCGCTGGATTTGCATGCATCGCCCCTGTGACGAAGAAATAAACTTGAGTTCAGTCGATGTCGGGTTGAGAGTTCAGATGGTCGTCACATATCCGCAGGAACGTAGTTTAAATCCCCAACACGGACGCTCCCGATTTGCAATCCGCCGCCCGCAAAGGAGCGAAAAGAGTGAGAGCTGTGAGTGTGAGGTAGCATTGGTCGATCCGTCCCCCGTCGCGAAATTGACCTAGTGCGCGCCTCGCTGGACAAAGGCCGTGATGGCAACCACCTCATCAACAATGAATTGTTCGCCTGAGCGTGCATGATACGACACGAATTGACGTCACCCTCGTGTGTTGGGAAGTGTAGATGATGAGGGAAATATGTAAGTGTTGGTATCAAGGTATGTTGAGGATGATGCAGATAAACCCGGGGAGACGGAGGAGTCCACGGTGCTGCCGGGTGATAATCAACAATGGAGGTACAGTGGTACCTGGATGCATGTCGATGCCTGAGGTAGCAAGGGCTCGACCAAGATCGGAGCTTCAAGGCTTTACTGTAGGGCATCCATCAAACGGAAGGTGCCAAAGATGTCTCTGTCGAGTGGGCAAGTGCGACTGCTGTGCCAGAAGAGATGGAGCTCCTTCTCTTCTTCACACTCGCTACTCCCAAAAGTGGTAAAAGTTGGCCACCTGCGAGCCAATCGCAACTTGGAACATTTTCCTCCCTTGCGTCGCCAAATTGTTCAGTCTCAAGCCCCTTCCAACAAAGCAAAGATACGGCAGCAATGATGGCTTCACCTTCCCTTGATTCACCCAGGCCTGGAGTGCTGCCACCTCGCAGCCGCCAGTTCGTCGTCGATTCTCCTTCTCTTCTCTCCCATCTCCAACACCATCCTCTGTCACCAGAATGCGCCCCGAAGCCTCGTTGTGACGGTTGTCGGCTGGCCTGTAATCGCCCTCGGACGTTTCTTGGTCTTGTTTTGATTCTCTTTTGGTCGTCAGTGATCATTCCCGCAGCACTTAATCCAGTCTTATTCTCTCCTCGACGAGTTAAATCACCATGGACCTCGAAGAGGCACATCAGAGAAGTGGCAGCCAAAACTCCCATTACAGCCAGCATCGCTCTCATGGGAAGCAGAGGCATCACTCTCAAGCCCGTCCGCCACCTCAGCAGCGGAGGCCTTTGCGCAGCGTCACCGGGAACGCTGCGCTCCTGCGATCGCCTGGTCCGTTGGAGAGCATGCTCAAGACGACGACTGAGACGGGAGATATTGGACTGTTTTCCATTGGACCTACGGCGCCTGTAGGGACATATCATCACCCTCCCCGTTCGCGAGCCAACTTTGGCGATGAGAGTCACCTGTTCCGCCCTCGCTCGAGAGGGGTTGAGGAAGGGTCCGTTCATGACGATCGCAAGGCACTCCCTTCCTATCGTGATACAACATCCGAGATCATCTCACTGTATGGCTCTTCGACCCAGCCGTCCTTCTCGAGATCTTTCTCCCCGTCCATGGACGATGGCCCACGGTCCTACTCTCTCACGACTTGCAGTTCGAGACGACTTCCTTCACAAAAGTCATCGTGTACCCTGCAGAGTGTCTCCAGCGCCGGTGGTCTTCAACGGCCTCGGTCTCCTTTCCCTTACCCAACACGTCTAAAGCGTCCTGGGGCTCGGCCAGCTTCACCAGCCGTGACGGAAAGTGGCAGGGTTGACTACCGTAGGATGGTCGAGCTTGATAGAGTATCTCATGTCAGTTGCGCAATGAAGACTCCTCGATATCGACTAACTTGTCAAAGCGGACCGTTCATGGATCTTACAGGCCAACACAGTACACGGCCCAACGTCGTCCGCCTCCTCTCTCCATGCGGTCTGAATACAACAGATCGACATCATCTCTGCCGTCGCGGGTATCTCCCGGCCCCTATCATCAAGGAAATGTCCCGGTCCGTTCTCGAACTCCAAATTCTATGACCTATGGTGCCCCTAGGCCCTCACGCCGAACACAGGATTCGAGTAGTCAGAGTGTTCGATCGGCAAGTCTCACTTCCATTGTGGAAATGTACCAGAGGCCCGTCCCTCCGAGCAGAACAGGCACGCCCCTACGTTCTGCAGGGCCCTTTTACTACGACAATTCCGAAGGATTCGGCCCGGCACCTGAACCGGAGCTTGGCTACATGGTCCCTTATTGTCCGGTCCCTCAGCGGGCAGACAGCTTCAGCCGGCCTATGGTTCTTGGGGGGGACGGCCAAGGCGACCTTGACGGTGTTCCGGCCATAATCCAGACGGAAGATGACAAGCAAGACTCACACGGTAAGTTTCGAGAAGAAAGTGAGTCAACGGTACTGACCATTTACAGATGATACGGCTGAGACAATACAAATCGTCGAAGCTACCCTCTCGCATGATGATTTGAAGTCCAACTCAGGTCCCGATTCGATCCGCGTGATAGAGGCGGATGGCGTTTCTTTGGAAGCACAATCTTCGAGCAGTGGCCGCGATCCAAGCTTGCATACGCCGTCTCCTGTCAGTGACTGTGAACCAGACCAGGTTACCCCTGACCATCACGATGTCGAGGCTCCAGAGAGCCAAGCTGCACTTCAGGGTCCAGCTGCGAGCTCCGAAAGATTGTCGGATCTGTCATGGTGTACAGAATGGCAGCCATTCAAGCCACAGGAAAAAAATTCTGGCCAAGGTCCCACGAAGCGCAAATCTCAGTCATGCCGGATGCCCAGCGATGCCGAGGCATCAGCTCCAAAGACACCATCTACCCAACTCAACACTGGGGAGAATTTCGAGACCAAGTCAGAGGATGAAAACCTCGAGGCAATCATCTCAGACTTTCCCTTCCGCCAGCCCAGCCCGCGAGAAGTAATTGCCCCCGACTTTCATTTCCGCCAGCCCACCCCGCAGGAAGCCAAATCGCCAGATGTTCGTCGCGAATCTATGAGCCTGCCGTCTCAAGCCCAAGAACCCTACAAGCGGCCAAGAAAACGAAACTCTCCTGGAAAACATCGGCGAAATCCAGCAAACGTCTTCTCGGGGCCTCTCATCTTGGATGACAGTATGCACCCAAATCTTTCGATTGCAAAGGCGGACACTCCCATCTTATCCCCGAACCCCATTTCACCAACCCAACAGTTGAAGTTGACAAGGAGTATCCCTCAATTAATGAAGTCCTTGCCACCGCTGCCTCGCGAGGCGGATGACCAGTGCGAGTCGCCATCTGGGAGTACCTCGAGTGGACCAGAGGTGTCGACTCGCCTTCTCTTCACAAGCCCGACTAAATCCCTGGTTCCCTTCGAGTGCGAGGATCACTCGAGCTTTCTGGCTCCAAAAACTAGCAGTGATGAAGACCGGGAGGAAGTGAAGGCGAAATCCTCGAAATTCAAGATCAAGAAGAAGACTCCCCGGAACAACTCTCAAGACTCGGGCGACTCGGACGAGGCGGCGCCTGCTAAGCGAGCGGGTGATTACAAGCGGCCCCGGTTGAAGCTGAAGATATCTCGCAGCCAGATGAAGCAAGGCAACCTGCCTCCAAGTGGGACAGTCATACACAGCCCGGAACTAAAAATGTGCAGCTCCCTATCTGAGCTCAGGAGTTGTCCGAAGCAAGACCTCTTTACGCGCCGCAACAGTCTTGACGGAGGGTCTGCGAACAAGCCTTATACGGGACTCGAACACGGCGGGCTAAAGGCAATCAATAAGGTGGTTGGGTTTGAGTCTTCGCCGATGCCATCAGAGCATTTTGACATTCCTTATCCCCGGACAGTAAGGGGTAAGAAGGTGACCATATCTGGCGATTTGGGTCACGGCCAGGGCGAAGACGAGGCGAAGGTTGCGTGCGCGTCGGGTTCGACTGGGCGACGTGGTCTGCGGCAAAAGGTTTCCCTGCTCCGGCTCCGGGTAACTGGGCCACCTCCGCCCAAATCGCAAACCAAGAGACGCAGACGGTCTTCGAATATTTCGGGGAGCCACGAGAGATCATCGTCATCGTCGCATAAGGCTGACGGGAAAGGGTTGGTCAAGAGTAGGACGGAAGGTCAGCACAGGGTCAAGGCGGTGCCCAAGAAGCGAGCCCGGAGCATGCGCAAATGGGCGTTTGAGGCAAGGCGAGTGGTGAGATCGTGTGTGAGGAGGTTGGATCGGTCGAGCCGTTCAAGTGAGTGATGTTGGGTGATGGTTAGTTTGGAGTGCTTGAGGGCGAAGGCTTGGGGTTCAGGGGAAGTTTGTATTAGTGGAGGGATGAATTGGGGGTTATGGTTGCATGGGATTAAATTATGAGACGAGGTGTAAGGAGCATGGGTAGTGGAATTCATGATGTAGATGGTAGAGCGAGTCTAGTGAATTAGAGGCAAGTTGTGATTAGAGTGATGTATCGTGTCTATATTTGTACGTCTATGTGGGTATCATGAGAAGATGGAAGAAATCGTTATACAAGACTTTGTGGAGGTAGATTATTGGTCGGTGGTGGCGTTGACGCTCCTCCACCAGTCGCAATGGAGGGTCTCGTTGGGGAGGATGCCCTCCATGGTTGTGTTTGGGAGCTGGAGGAGGAGTCGCTGACGAGTGTCTCCCCAGGGTTCCCACTCGGGGGCCTCGTGGTAGCGGTAGGTGTTCGGGTTGAGGTCGCGGACGAAGCTGATCCAGTAGTTTTGGACGATGGGGATGATGGGGGCGTTGTAGGAGAGGTAGCTGGCGCTGGTGGAGGAGTGGAAGGCTCCGAAGACGGCGGCGGCCTGGAAGCTGTGGGGGACGCCTCTTCCGGAGGAGACGAAGACGTCGTCGTAGAGGTTGTATCTGTAGGAGAAGACGGGGGGTGTTTGGGGGGTGGTGGTGGAGGAGGAGGAGGATGAAGAGGAGGAGGAAGAAGAGGAAGAGGAAGAACTGTTGGCCAGAGCGTCGTGCATGGAATCGACCACATAAGACACCGGACAGGTGAACATGGCGTCGCCGATGGCGCGGGCGGCCGGGCCGAACCAGTCGGCGCGCGTGGGGAAGGGGGGTTCGCGGTTGAGGGGGTAGCGGTGCACCATTTTCAAGAGGTCGACGTCGGTCATGTAGGGGAACTGGTCGTGCATGAAGGATTCGAACCAGTAACCGTCGGTGATGTTTGGCGTGAAGATTGTTCCCTCTGGGAGTTTGTTAGGCGGGGGGGTTCAAGATGTTCTGGTGATTCAGGGGGGAGTGGAATAGGGGGGGGAGGGATAGAGGGGAACTCACCATTCGTGTTGGATCCAAACAACAGAGGCACCTTTACGAAATTCCCCCGCGAAAACATATTGTACGGCGTATCGTGCAGGAAATCCCCGTCGGTAACGGGCCCCCAGTAAAAGTTTGGATGTCCCACGCGGCCCTCGAACGCGCCGTCGACATTCCACTCCTGCACGTCTTCCACGCTCTTCCCGCGCAAGCAAGCCATTTCCCCGTCCGGATCGTCGGTGCACCCCGTGGCATTCACCACTCGATCGTACTGATACGTCACATTATCGTAGGCAAACTGCCCGGGCCAAAACACCGACTCGGCCACGGCCCCCACGAAAAGTCCATCATCGCGCCCCCCGTACGCAGCCAAATGCAAGCTCACGCTGCCCGCGCCCGCCGACGCCCCGTAGATGACCACGTGGTCCCTGTCGCCGCCGAACTTTGCGATGTTGTCCCTTACCCAGTGCAGTGCGAAGCGCTGGTCTAGCAGGCCGGCGTTGAGCACGCCGTCGCGCTTGACGGCTTCGCTGGAGAGGAAGCCCCATGCGCCGACGCGGTAGTTTAGGCTGACGACGACGATGTTGCGGTTGGAGTTCTGGACGAGCTGGGAGCCGTTGGCGTAGGGGTTGGAGTTGATGATGTAGCCGCCGCCTTGGATGAAGACGACGACGGGGAGGGAGGAGGTTGTGGTGGCGTTGGCGGGGGTCCAGATGTTGACGAAGAGGCAGTCTTCGTCGGCGAGGGTGTGAGGTTTTTGGTAGATGCCTAGACAGAAGGAGCCCCACTGGTATTTATGAGCCAAGAGGACACACAGGGAGAGAGAGTGTGAGGGTGATATTGTGAGCTTACCGCCTGTGCATTCTGCGTCTTGGTGGTGTTTTCGGGGGCTACGGGAGCCCGCCAGCGCAAGTCTCCCAGCGGGGGATGCGCATACCGCACGCCGAGGAACTGGTTGACCCCGTTCTCGAGAGTCAGGCCGCGATACTTTGAGTAGCCCAGGTTGACCTCTGGGCCGGACAACAGGTCCGAGGTTTCATAGTGCTGTTTCGTTACGTGTAAGTCTACGCGTACACTATAGTAGA
>JAMQMW010001208.1:0-12566 GCA_024115155.1 Thelonectria blattea
AGCTCCGACTTTGCGTTTTTGTCTCCCCTTGAATCGAGCAATGAGTGCAGAGTGTTGAAGCGTCTTCTTCGTCCACACACACACACACACGCACGCACACACACATGCAAACAACACACGAAACACGCCTGCACAAAGTGAAATCGTCCTTGGGCTCCCTTGCCTGCGTTTTGGTGAAGGCCACTTGTCAGTGCCGGCTTTTGCTGCTTTTTGTTTCTACCTTGGATATATACCTGCCTCTTTGCTCAACTTGCTTGGCTGATGTGGTCACGATAAACCACGACGATGGTGATGACAAGCAAAATGGTCGTCATGAGAGATCGTCCTTCGAGGAGCTCTGCCGTCCCTGGCATCCATCGCTGATCAACTGACCGCCCGCTTCGGAATCCTCTCCAACCAACGAGCCAGCCCACCCCCTCCCTCCCTCCCAAGGACAGCCCGGCCTTGGTCCCGACTTGTAGACGCACATGGAAGTCTTGTTTTTTTTTGTTTTTTTTTTCGCCCTTCCATCCCCAGCCGCCATTCGACTTTGCTTGCATCTCGGTGACCCCTGAACCCCTCATTTCTCTCGTAGACTTCGCTTAGGCCTCGCCCTCCTTCTTGGCAGCCTTCTTCTTGTTCTTGTTCTTCTTGTTGCCCGTGTTGCGGGCAATGGGCTGCTCGAGGATCTTGAGAATCTCCTTATCACAGATCTTCTTGTCCGACTGGACCTTGCTCAGGTCGAGGGCCGGGGGGGCACCGAGCTTGGTAATGCCGTTCTTGGTAATAGCTGTGTCTCAGGTTAGCAAGCCCATCTCTGTCTGTTGCGTATCCCACTGCTGCTGCGACTTACCGAAAGTGGTGAGGTAACGCGCGACCTCGGCGTTCTCCTTGTCGCCGACGAGCTCGTACTGGCGGAAGACGTTGCCTCGGACGCACTCGACAACGCCAGACTTGGCGTCACGTTCGTCATCCAGCTGCCTCAAGCTGAAGGGGAAAGTGCCGAACTTCTTCTGCACCTCGGAGAGGATCTTGCGGGACGTAGGTCGCTTCAGACCGTACGTCTGGTTGGTGCGGCGGTGAAGCGTGGCTCGCTGATCGATGGGCTTGACCTTGCCGGAGCCCAAGCTGATGCCCATCTCGACTCCCCAAACCTCGCCGACCTCGGGAATACCCTCACCCTTGCTGCCCTCGGAGGGGGCAAGCACAATTTTCTTGGTGCCCTCGATCTCGTTACGGTCGAAGAGCCACGAGGTGGTGCTCTCGACCAGGCTGACCTCGTAGGAGCTGCACACCTCCTCAATGAGCGTGGTAATCTTTTGCTGGGTGGGTGCCTTTTGCGAGGCAGCCTTGGCCTTCTCCTCGTCGGTACCCTGAGCCAGGAGTCCAGGGGGGATCATCAATCGCAGGAGAAGCTCGTTGGCGTAGTAGTTGGCCAGGAGAAGATCGGCCTGGCGACCGGTGATGGGCTCGCCAGCCTTGTCGGCGGCGCGAGCAATGACGGTGTCGCAAACAATGGATCCGAAGCCATCGATCTGGGCACCCAGCTGGATCTTGATGGGCTCTCCTTCCTTGATCTCGAGGCTGGCCTCGGCCTCATCCGAGGTGAGTGGGGTGTAAGGAGTGACGTAGGACGCGGGAGAGACGGTAGTGGGGTGGGAGAAGCCTATTGACAGTTAGCGAGACGGACGCATTGGGTTGAGGCGGCAATGCGGCATACCCTTGGTGATCTTCTTGCCTCGGTAGACCTTGGCGACCTCCTCCTCGAGCAGCTTGTCGCCGGCCTGGCAGACCTCGACAAACTTGGCGCCAGGGACGACAAGCTTGGACACCTCGGCCAAGACCTTCTCGGAGATTTGAGCAGCGGTCTTGTACTTGGTGAGAGTATCGGGATTGCTCAGCGAGTAATCTAGGCGGTGACGGGTTGGTTAGTGGGTTTGTTTGTGGTGACGACGATGCAGTGGTGGTGATGCTGGTGATGGTGGTGAATGAGCTGTTGACCTGTGACGGGTTTTGGCGGGGTAATGACGAGGGGCACCGGATCTAGGCAATAGCACCAGCACCACAACCAGGGAAAGGCAGAGCCAACGACAGCGACAGCGACAGCGACAGTTGCTTCATTTGACAGCGAAGCAGAAGCTCGCGGCCAGTCGCATCGACACGCGCACTCTTCTGGCGAATGGGAGAAAGAGAATTCACTTACCGGTATCCTTGACTTCCTTTGCGTCCGACATGGTGGGTGACGTCTATTGGGCAGTGGTAGGCAAAGTTCGTTCGAGATGGGATGAGCACAGGTAAACGACGGTCGGTGGAGGAGATGAAGAGGATGGGAAATACTCGGGAGACAAATCGAGTCGCACAGAGTCGAGAGCGGGTGGGATTTGCGAGGAGGGGTTTGGGGGGGAAGGGCTTTTGAGGGTTGGTGGAGAGACGGGACATTCATGTGTGGAGGAGGGGTTGTTGTCTTGTCTTATGATTAGTTGACATCGGGGCTGAACTTATTGATTCTTCCTTTCTTGTGCGCGTGCGCTGTGTGCGCCTTCCACAATGACAAACGCCACCGGGGGGAGATGCGACTTGAGGGTATGAGGGGATTGGTTATTCTCTTGTTGTGCGTATTTCACAGGGCATCCTTTGAGGTTCGGGGCAGCTCAACGGCAGCTTCAACGGCAGCTCTCGTGGATTCCTCGAGCTGTTTGTTGCTCTTGTGTTCGCTCAAACTGCCTATGACTTCATTCTAGCCCTACCCACTTCCGGCAATTCGCCTACCCTGTACTAGCTAGCAATTGATATTTACGTCCATATTACCCAGATGTCACCTGTCTATGATCTTATTTTCTTGTCGTGAATTGAATGCATTAGTATTTTTTATCTTGCCAGCCGTCTGTGTTATTCAGCCGTTCGCCGTTTGTTGTCGGTAAGTTTACCGTTTAGTATCTTTGCATGCGTACCACCGATTACTCCGCAACACCCGTTTACATCCGTGACGCCTCTCAACCACGGCGTTGATGACGCGCATTAGGTCA
Source organism: Thelonectria blattea (assembly GCA_024115155.1). NCBI lineage: Eukaryota > Fungi > Ascomycota > Sordariomycetes > Hypocreales > Nectriaceae > Thelonectria > Thelonectria blattea. The sequence continues at coordinate 3,006 of JAMQMW010001208.1, forward strand.
GTTTCGAGTGCGAAAACGACGCCTATTGACCACGATCACTGCATATGTCTCGCAAGCCTCAAACACCATACCAACCCCAATTCCGTCGTATTGCTTGAACAGCCCAAATGCGGTCGCCCTTCACACTCAATGCGATGCCAGCTCAACTAAGCCGAGCTGCACAGCCACACTTACGATGTGGCGCTCCGCGCTGGAACAGCCACGCGACAGGTGTGGCTGGTGCAGTGTACACGCTACCTTGCCTTGCACCAAGAAAAAAGCCACCAAATCGGTACCAGGTACGCGATCCTTAGCCTCCTCCTCCTCCAACACGAAGTTTCGCCATTCGCGAGCGGCGCGACAGAATCCTCTTCACTTTATTAATTATCGACTGCCTGGCACCACCCGCAACACCCATCGACCAGCCACCAGCCTCTCTCCCTGACGACCTCTCCTCAACGTCGCGCATCGATTCCATCCCCCCGAGACCGGCGCGTCCAATTCTTCTCCGCCGTCGTCGCGGCCCTTTCGCTGCGCCGCGACTAGCGATCATCTTCCACCATGGCTCAGCCCTCCGCCTTTACGGCTTCGGCGACCGGCTCCGGTTCGACCGCGACGGCCGCCTCCGACGGGGACTCGACGCCCAACGCCGCCGGCAGCATGCCCGTACGTACCAAGGAGACGTTCGACAGGCTCATGGTTGAGCGATTCATCACCCGTGATGCCATTGCCGCCGCCGCCCTAGGTGGCCAGCTCGACCAGACTCGCCGGTCCACGGCCGACACTCGGGATAAGATCCAGGAGTATCGCATGGTCCGCAGCGACTATCGCCAATGGTTCACCCCAAGCAGGCTCTACGGCGAGGGCTACAGCGGATTCGCCAATGGCTACACCGAGAACCAGGCGCCCGCCCGCATCGTCTATCCCTCCCAGAAGCCCCGACCCGGCCACCGGACCACGCCCCCCCTGAAGTACAAGCGGAAGGACATGCTGAAGCAGGCCGAGCAGCACGAAGAGCTGGTTCCCCTGCGACTCGAGGTCGAGTGGGACAAGATCAAGTTGCGCGACACCCTCACATGGAACCTCCACGAACGTCTCCTCCAGGTCGAACTCTTCGCAGCTCAGTTGGTCGAAGACATGGGCTTGAAGGCTCCCGCTTCGCAACCCGTGTATGACCAGGTCGTACAGCAGATGCGGGAGCAGCTCAACGACTTCTATCCCTTCGCCTACTCGGAGGAGGACTCGCTCGACCCCGAACTTCCCTACTCGGCGTATAAAAATGACGAGATGCGCATTCTCGTCAAACTCAATATCACCATCGGCCAGCACACCCTCGTCGACCAATTCGAGTGGGACATCAACAACCCCCTCAACTCGCCCGAAGACTTTGCCGCTAGCATGGCCAGAGATCTTTCGCTGAGCGGAGAGTTTACGACGGCGATTGCGCATTGCATCCGCGAGCAGACGCAGCTTTTCACTCGGAGTCTCTATAGCATTGGGCATCCGTTTGACGGGCGGCCTATCGAAGACCCCGATCTCGTCAACGCCTTCCTGCAGACGCCTCTTCCCGTCGTCTTCCGACCGCAGCAGCAAGCCAAGGAGTACGCGCCCTATCTATACGAGCTCAGCGAGGCCGACCTGGAGAGAAACGAGACAATCTTCTCGCGCGAACAACGGCGACAAAAGCGATCCATCAACCGTAGAGGCGGCCCACAACTCCCAGATCTCCGAGAAAGACAACGCACGATTCGAACGCTCATTGTGTCGTCGGTCCTCCCCGGAGCCGCCAGCTCAATCGAGGAGAGCCGCCTCTACAAGAGAGCCGCTGGTGCCGGAAGAAAGCGCGCTGCGCGAGACGGCGAGATTTCTGACTCGGACGAAAGTGACGATTCCGCGCCAGACTCGCCCGCTCCGTCGCAACTCACAGGCGGTACGGCCAGAACACGTGGCATGCGGGGAGCAGCATCCATGGCGCAGCAACGCATGGCCAACCTGGGTCGATCGGAAACGCCAGAGGCAGGCTCCATCTCACACCACCACGAGACCAGGACCTCTCGCCGCTTCAGAGAGGAAACCGAAGAGCCCCAGCATCTGTGGGTGACGCTCAAGGTGAACAAGGAGAAGCTCAAGGCGGTAATGAGAGGCGACTACCGAGACCTGAGAACCCCCTCGCAGACGCCAGTTCCTCACCCTCGGGCTCCCAGCCTGCCCGTCGTGGCCAAAACCATGCCTCCTCCGCCGCCGGCTCCCAGCACATCTACTCCCCAACCCGCCCCGAGCGGCTCGAGCAACTTCCCTCCCGGACAGATAGGCCGTTTACCGGCACCTCCGCCCGTTCCCGGGCAATCTCCTCCCCCAGCTGTAAGTATCCCCCCGGCCGATATACCTCGCGCAAGTTCCCAAGACTGACCCGGACTTCTCCCCTACTAGCCTCCACCGCCCGAGTGGCTCATCAACTCCCTCAAGGACCTCGAGAAGCAGTACACCAACGGCGACAAGTTCGAGGCCATCATGAAGTACTCGTACCTCGACCCCCGCACCGAGCTGCCCATCCAAGGCCAGCCCTTACCCGAAGGCGTCAAGTACGCCTGGCTGCCGCGCATCCGCTGCCTCGACTGCACCACCAAGCTGTACACGCCCGGCCCGGACATGACGGCCCAGAAGTTCGAGGCCCATCTGCGGTACTCGGGACATCGAGAGAAGGTCCGTCTGCGCAAGGAGGCCACGGCTGCTGCGGCCGCTGGTGCACATCCGCCATAAGGTGGTCCGGCATAGGATGGTGCGGCGTGGTAGTTGCAGCAGCGTTTGTTTTTCTGGGTGTTGCTTCATTTTTGTGTTATGCTGGGACTTGGTTCTGTATTCGTATTGTAGAGACGAAGAAGAAGGGACTTGGGAAGAACTTTTTTTGGTGGCGTTCTTTTTTTTATTATTTTATTGTTTTCTTCCCTTTTGTTGTTTGCGCGCTGCAACCCCATTGCCCTCTGCTTAGCAACTTTGAGTCTTGGGGACGTTGAAGCTTTGTACATAAAGAAGGAGAAAGCGAAAGAGGGAGAGATTCCACGCGGTGGTGGTAAAGAGACGGACGGACTGAGAGGGAAGCGAAAAAGAAATATTACAAATGCTCAACCCCTATAGTGGTGGTTGTTGTATTACGTGGAAAGTTGCATCGGAAGACGTTGAGTCTACGAGCGAGCACCTAATTTAACTCCCTGGATGTGGAAGATAAGTTATTAGATAGCTTCGAAGGGTGCACAGCACGCATCGTCCAGGCCATGTTATTGCATCTTTCTCTCCATTGACGCCCTCGCTATTCATACTCAGTCACCCACGACAACCCCGTCTCAAAACATTCCCACCATGGCAAAAGAGGACGTATAGAGTACTTCATACATAGAACGGCATCCCTTCAGGCGAGACGATGGGGGTATACGAAAGTAGCTAATACAAGTTCGTCTCCAGACTCCGCCCGACACGGGAACAAAAAAAGCGTACACGAGGGGGTGGGTGTCCATCCATCGTCTTTTGCCTCTCCCGTTTCGTTTCGCGTTGTTATCCCACTTGAACCCTTTCACTATATAAGAAGAGCAAGAAAACAAAAAACAAAAAAAGCCAACAAAAAGGGCAACAGCCAAAAGATGCTGATCCGCCCGCAATAGCTAAAACAAAACAGCTTTCCATGACCCTCCCCTCCAACACAAGAACCAGACTTTGAAACCCAACCTTTGTTGGTACACCATCGGGGTTTTGTACCTCAACCAAACATCCACGCAAACCGCTTTTGATCAGACGTCGCTATCGTCCATGTCCACATCATCGTCCCTGCCCCTTCGCGACCTCGTTGGTCTCGACCTTGTAGGCGTCTTGACGACGGGCTTCGCAGCCTTGGTCCTGGAAGGGGCTGCCTTGCGTCCGTTGGACCTGGGAGCCTCGGGTTCTCCCTCGTCCGAGCCGGGTTCGTCGGCATCCTCGGCGGTCTTTCCGTTTTCTTGCTCTGTGCCGCTCTCTTCCTCGCCGGGTTCCTCCTCGTTCGAAGGGGCATCCGAGAGCTCCGAATCCGAATCCTGGTCGGACCCGGACTCGTTCTCATCCTTGTTCCCTTCGTTCTCGTACTCCCATTCCGCCACGCCCTGCAACATTTCCTTCTCGTCTTCCTCGTCGTCCCGTTCGGTGTAGATGGAGACCTTGTGAGCGCGGCCGCTGCGCCGACGTTCCGAAGGAGGCGGCGAGTCACCTCTGGGCCTCCTGGGTTTGGCGGCCTTCTTCTTCTTGGACTTTGGCTTCTTCCCCTCGCGCTTCTCGCGGATGACCGTCTTGATCTGGGTCCTTGTCCGCTTTGCAGGGGGATCTTGGCGCTCAGCCATTGACTTGCGTTTCTGTACCAATCAATTAGCATGATTCCTCATCATAAAGTCGACAACAACGCACCTTCTTGCGATCGAGTGCTCGGATGAGATCATCGAGTATCGAATCCAGCTCATCCGGAATGTACTGCTTCTTGGCGATTTCCGCCGCCATCTCGCTCGTCGGAAGCGCCTGATACAACCCCGTCGCCAGACCGACCGACTCTGGCCACGCCTGGAAGGCCCAATTCCTCCTTTCTTGCCACTTGCGAACGACGGCCTGGGCGAGATCGCTCAGCACGTACAGCCTCTCGCTGTCCTGGGGGCTGATGGCGTCCCGAGTCTGCTTGGCCCTCTCGGCGTACTTGAAGATGAGGGAGATGTTTTCTTCAGTGGCAACGGCGCCGAGATAGAACAAGAAGTACGAAGCAAAGTCCTTGAGATCGTCCGTCTCGGGGCTGTAGTCGGGGTGATGTGCCAGCAGGGGAATCAGCCTTCCCATCATGGACTCCATGGCTCGCCGCTTGGTCGCTTCAAAGTACCGGGCTCGCGACCGTAGCCACGTTTCCACCCGGGCCTTCACCTCGGGGACCGGTTCAAAGGCGGCTAGGAAGAGGATGGTGTAGTATCTCGCTCGTAGACGCCCACGTGTGAGGTAGTTTTGGAGCTTCTCCATGAACCGGCGACGCACGTTGAGCTCGTTGTCCTGCACCAGCTCGGCAAGCTTGTTGAAGCTCGCCGCGTCAAACTGGTCGTCGTACACCTTGACAGTGCAGAGCTTCAAGATGAGTTGGCCAGCAAGAAGCCTGAGCCTCTTCCTGTGGGCCGAGGGCGTCGGGGTGGCCTCGTTCTTACAGAACTCTCCCTCTTCGACGACAAACGTCTTGAGCAGTTTGAATATGACCTTGACTCGGTCGACAGCATCGGCCTCTTGTTGATTCGCCAGCGCCTGGTTGACCAAGATCTTGAGAGACGAACACTTCGCTTGCAGCTCCTCGTTCATGTCCTCGTCTTCAACCCACGTCACTTTCGCATCCTCTTCCTCCGTGCGCACCTGGCGGAGGATCGTATTGATGGTCAGTTCGCGGATTGCCTCGTCAAAGTCGATCGTAACAGTTGGTGCTAGTCGTTCGAGCTGGCTCACCGCAGACAGTCGGGTGAGGAAGTGAGACGAGCCGTAGTCCAGCTCCTTCATGGCCTTTTGCAGGAGATTGGTGGCCGTGACTTTGCTCTTGTCATCGTTCTTGGCAAGGAGGACGTTCACGGCGTACTTTGAGACTCGAGCAGGAGCGCCATACAGGGCATAGTCCATCAGAACCTGAATGAACTTCCTGTCGTAGGCAATGTCGGTTGGATACTTTTTCGAGTATGACGAGTACGCCTTGAGAATGTCCACCACTGCCGGGTCGTTGGGTCGAGACGCCGACGGCACTTGGTCAACGATTTCCTTGCGAAGGTTCTCCGAGTGTGCCTTGAAGAGGTCAGGGTTTCGTTGCGAAATGTCGTTCAGGACCTCGTGAGCCACCGTAGAGAAGCCCTCCTTGTCCTTCTTGGAGTAGTCCATAATAGTGGTGAGATGGCTTCTGTTGAACATGAGAGAACTGGATCGGTAGAGGAGAGGAATGAGCGTGTCGAGGCAACTAGCCGCCGAGCTGCCCTGAATCTTGGCAATCAACTCGTTAATGGCCCTCCGGACCGTCTTGAAGTCGCTATCCGAGCCAATGGCAAATTTGGTGAGCTGGTAGTTGCGGCGCTCGTTGAGCTTGACAAACTTTTGCAGGTCGCTGCGAACCTTGAGAGGATCAGGGAAGAAGGTGCCGAACCATTGCATCGTCTTGTGAAGCGCCGCCTTGACCTTCTCCTCGTTGCCGTCGATGACACCTCCGTTGTACTTTTCACATTGCTGAATAAAGAGGCTTACGCCCTTGGCGAACTGAGGCTGACGGGCCTGCATGGCAAGGAAGGCCTTCTTGGCAGGCGCATCGAGCGACTTGAGCATCAACAGGATCCTCTCGGCCCGGACCTTGTCCTGATCGATCTGGTTTCCGTTTTGCTGGCCCTGGGCCTGAGACTGGGAACCCCCTGCAGCCTTTTGACCTTTTCCTTTGACGGCCGGGTACTTGAGAGGCACGAGGCACTCAAACATGACGCGGTCCAGGAGGATATTCAGGTCGGGATCGTTGGCGTAAAACACATTAATGATGCGCGACGGCACACCTCCGAGGCAGCTGGTGACCGTCTCCTGACCATCGGCAAGCTCTCCAGCACCAACCGCCCACAGCTTTCCGAGGAGAACCATGGCATCGACGCGGACAGCCGGTCTCCGGTCTCGACAGCGATCGGCGAGACTGGCAAAGAGAGATCCCTCCTTTTCCACACCACCGAGGGCACCGAGTTTCGTGACGATGTCTCGGAAATCAAACAGCTCAATGGCCTTCACGGCCGCCAGTCGAACCTTCTCTTCGCTGTCGTTCAGCTTGTCCCCAAGGCCCTTGATGAGTTCGTTCTCGTCCTCACGACTCAAGCCAATGCCGCCAGCAGACGTGGACAAGATGTAACCCACTGCCGAGACCCAAGCGGCGCGAATAGTGCCTGTCTTGTCGTTTCTTCGGCCGACAAAGTTGCGAAAGGCCACTGGATGAGTCTGCGCAAAGGACTGAGGGGAATAGGGCTTCGTCAAGACGTTCTCCTCGGCCGCAGACAACGGCGCCTCGTCCAAGAGCCTGAGCGGAGGGTACGCCGCCGGATCCAACGCAGGAGCCGCCGGAGGCCCTGCAGCGCCAATGCCCGAAACCATGTCTCCAATGGCTTCGGTGGCGATTTGACGGAGGTGCACATTGTCAGCCGACAGCTCGGCCTCGATCTGAGGAATGACATTGAGAAGCACGGTAGGGGCAGCCCTCCAGAGCTCGCGAATCAGGAGATGGGCCTGTCGCAAGCTCTTCAAGTCGGCGTCTGAAGGTCCCGACGTGCCGTCCTCGTCGTCGGAGTCGTCTCCCTGTCGGTAGCCGTTGGATTTTGTGGCGAAACGAGAGGCGTTGAGAATAACGTCGCTAAAGTACTGGCTCACATAACGGGCCATCTTATCGGAGCAATTGTTGCATATGTTCTTGGCCATGACGTACGCAGGTGGTTCCGTCTTGACGAGGAGCGTGGACTGGTTGCCGTTCTGCTCCCGATTTCGATTTCCTCCCGGGGGAGCAGCTCGCAAAAACTGGCTAATAATGGCGTCGATGACGGACGCCGAGACGCTGCCCGACTCGTCAATCAGCTGCATGAGCATCTCCGTCAGATGGATCTCGACGTCCTTGGCCACCTGTTCGTCAGAGGCAGACTTGGACGCAGACGACACGCCGTCGAATGCGGTATTGAAGAGGCGCAAGATGAGCTCGTCGGCGCCGTGAATCTCGTTTATGAGAAGGATACTTTTTACATCGGTCAGAGACATTAGGACGTATTTGTGCTGGCCATCGTAGGGGTTCGTCGGGTTGTGAAGAGCGGGGAGGATATCCTTGATCAACATTGTGAACATCATCTGCATCGCGTCAGCCCAGGTCCATGGTCCTGCGAGGAAAAAAAGAAAGCGTTCGGGGGCGCATTGGCACGCACCTTGAGCTGGTCGTCGGTAAACGGAGCGTCGGGGACGTAGAGGCGCAGAATGTCGACCAAGCAACAGGCCGTGTATGCCTTGACGCCGCGGTCCTTGTGCTGCAGCAGATTGCGGTGGCCGAGCTTGGCGGCGACGTCGCGGATGGACTCGAGGTCGGTGGCGCCCTGGTCGAGTTCCGACAGCTCCTTGTTGAGGCGCTCGAGGCGGCCCAGCAGGGTGCCCGTGGGAATTGGCTTGGCGGGCCGCCATGAGAGCTCCTCGTCGAACTGCAAGCTGCGCTGCTCGCCTTCGTCTTCGTTGGCGGAGCCCTCTTCCTGGTCGTGCTCGTCGCGCTCCTCGGCGTCGGATTCGTGTTCTGACGGGTCCTGCTCCATGACGACCTCCTCCTCTTCCTGGACCTCGACCTCGACGGGCTTCTGGACGCGTGCGCTACGGCGCGCCATGGTTGCGCGATGGGGGGGGGATGTTCGGGTGGGAGTTTGGCGGGGGAGAGACGGAAGGCGAACGTCTCAAGGTTGCGCAGTGCTTGGGCTGGAATGATTTCCGGGGTGATGACCGAGACGGGACGAGACGAGTCGTGGACGGTGGCGCGCAGGAGTTTACCGCATCGCATTCAACGGCGGGAGCGAGAGCGAGAGGGAGGGAGGGAGGCGAGAACACAGGCACAATGCTGCTTCTTGAAGAAAGAATAAAAAAAAACGGGACTCGGAGTCGGGCGCCCGGCACGAGGACTCTCAAAAGTAACAGACGGCAGAGAGTATCGCGAGGCGATTTCGACAAAGGCGGGCGGGCGCGGGTTTGATGCGAGAGCGAAGCACAATAAAATGGATGTGATGGTGGTGACGGGCCTCGGTGGTGATAAGCGGGAAAGGGAAGGAAAGACGTGTGTTAGGTTGGGGGGGCGCCGGATAGTGTGCTCGATTCGAGGTACCGTCCGTGCTTGCGGGCGGCGGAATCGAGGTACCTGAGCGGGCGGTGCGGTTGTGGGCGCGGCTGGATGTTCTTTTCTTCTGGGACGAGGAGGGGGCCCAGGTTACGGAACGGGGCTTTTTTATCAAAAACGCGACGCGACTTTTTTTTTTGGGCTGGTCCTCGGGGCGGGAAGCAGCAGCCGCAGCAGGAGCACCCAGCAAGAGGTGGGAAGGAGCTGCCCACTTTTGGTTCGTCGCTGCTGCCGATTAATTGGAGCTTCGAATAACAGCTTCCTTCCAAAACAAAACTCCGGAACTTGGTTAATGCGAAGAATTTAATTCATCAGCTCCCAGCTTGTGTGGATCAACTTGGACATGTCACTTTATGCACCAACCGGATCTCTTAATGGGATGGCGCCTTTTGTTTCTATCGACGACTCGGGAGGCATTTGCAGTTGTGGTGAATATTCATCGTGGTCGCTTTCCTCTGAGGTTGCATCTCCGCCAAACAGCGGTGACCATGTCGACATGCAAATCAATTGTGCAAGCAAACAAGCTGAAACGGAGGAGTTGAATATAGGGACATTCGGAGCACTTACTCCTAGGGAGATTCTCTTGATCCTGTTTGGCTTGATTCGTTCCGGGTCGTCGCTTTTTGGAAGAGGTACCCAGTTCTTCTGAAGGGAATATCGCAGCAGTGTCTGGCTTGGTGAGACGTCGT